>VDFB02104202.1:0-25767 GCA_007258455.2 Sequoia sempervirens | reverse complement strand
CTAAAATAATAACATTGAGTTCATATTGGGATATAGGGAAAATATCTTGGGAATTGTGCAGAGGAGAACTTCAAGAACTTCTTGAGGACGGAAACCCTCAAGGAGAATATTGGCTACGGTGGTGAGAGATCCATCCTAGTTGATGGCTGACCAATTTATTCAAAATTGATGCTTGTGCTTAATGGTTCGATAGCAGGTTAAATTAATTTTAGAGGAAGTTTATAGAATACTTCATTAACCGGTTACAAGACCTTCTTGGGCATGTGTGTGAGTTTAGCTATAGTAGTGCCATATGAATTAAAAAATTAATCACAAATTAGGGAGCCAAATCAAGTGATCATGGGACACGTTTCATTGGTGTGGTGTGAGCGGAACTCATGATTGGCACAGCTCTTCATTGTAACCTTCCAAAAAATACTTTCTAGCAAATTTCATGGATACATGGGTATAGTTCATTTTGTGGTTGGCTGCCTCACAAATCAGCAGTATATAGCCCGATGATTGCTATAGGAGCTGAGAAAGGTAAAACTTTCTTGTTTTCCCTCGACAGTAATGGATTAGTGGAAAATATGACATATTCACAAGCAGGTCGGAATTGAAGTTTCAGAGTCGTACCCTTGAGCATGGGACTTGAATGGATAGACGATATTTCTTTCAAAGAGACGCCTTTAGGTCTGAAAGATTGTGGAATAATTAGCATATTTGAAGTTTGGTTTTCAATTAGCTAGGTAATGCTCAATTGGCTGAGTCGAATCTAATATGGCATCTATATCCTCAAAATCTGGTCGCTGTCCTCATTTGGCGGTAAATCATGGCATTTAGGCGAGGAACTTAATGTCAATATTGGAGATGAATGTGACTAAAATGGCAGGATGTGTAATGGTGCAACCTCTTGTTGATGTGATTTTTATGACCGCACCACTCAACAAAACAAAGTTGTCCAAAGGCTACTCCATTCTCTCTTGATCAAAGTATTTCGTGCGCTAAGATTGCGAGAAAGTTCGCACGTTCAACTCCAAGGTTCCGAAATACTTGGAATACCCTCGGTTGGTTTTATGTGAATTGCTATTTTCACGAGGGGACTTACACAATTGTTCAGGATACTTGCAGTTAACAGTATATAGATGATTGGAAGGGATTTGTGCAACGCGGATGATTTAGCAATAAGTACGTTTTCCTAAGATTAACCGAAGATGAACGGAAAGTAAATGAGTGTAAGGGTAAGGAGATCCTAGATTCTACTCTAAGGTGGGACGTGGGATCAATCTTAACAGCTTCAACCAAACTCTGTTCCGCCTCACGCTGGACAGCTTACACAAAGTAGGTGCAATCTTCAAAGGGATAGTGAGTAATTTTCAAGTCACAACCCAACATCAAGATACCGTCAGAACGACGCATACCAAGGCATGAGCTACAACTGAAGTTAAGCTTATGAATTCTCCAGTAGACCACGCAAGGCAAACTTGCCGTCAGCAAGCCGCTAGTGGTATGGAATGAAACGAAGTGCCTTGATCAATGCCACACATCCACAGCTACTATCTACTTGCATGAAATGAAAATGCTACTTTAAACTATTTTACGCTACTTGGATTCAAAGGGATGAAGAAACCTTGCTAGCTATCCACAATGAAGACAAATTTCACCATCAATGAAAAGATCTTCTATTATGAAAGTGTTACACAACAATTTCTTACAAAAGTTTTCAAAGGAAAACTTTCCTCCTCCAAACTATGCTAAACTATCAAGCAAAATGTCTACTCTGCTCTACTCTCTAGTCTGATCTCCAATCTCTAGTTCTAATTCTAATGAATTACAAATGAGGGGGACTCCCCCTTTTATAGATAGCCCAGTCCAAAGGGCCGGTAGAGGTTACAATCAAAGAATGGCTAAAATTAAAATACACCTCAGCCCTAACCTAAAAGCTGCGAGGAATGGGAGTGGTACATTAAATGAATCAAAGATTCACTCACTCCCAAAATAGTAAAGAGGCAATTAATGCCCATAATCAGTCTTCTAGAAGATCGTCGTCCAATAGTGCATTCCCATTCTCCTCTCTGGCTGCAAACTCGATGAATCTAGCAAGTACAACCTCAACCTCCTGAACTGAAATGGGTGGAATGCAATCAAGCTGGAACTATAACACCGTGACTGAATGTTCATGCCTTGTACAAGATTTTCTCCAAGCAACTAAGGAATCCTGCGTGCTCTGAATCAAGCTGGAGAAAGTGGAAGTGTTCTCAAAGTCATCATGTACGAAGGTCTTCACCTTTGAAAAGAAAGGCACCAGCCTACCCCTCAAATTATCAACAATCACCTCATCTAGGATTCAACCGCCTAGCAAATATAGCCTCGAAAGTATTTTGGACTCCATCAATGATATTGGCCATAGCCTTCCGTACCCTAGTTGAATCCGCCTGTGTTGCGTAGAAGAAACCACATCCGGTGATTGCTGAAGAATACCATCTAGAAAAGTCAACACGTCGTTATACAGATGACCCTCCATCAATCGACCAACCCATAAGGAACGTATGTCTCAATGCCTCGAATTACTTTGCTCGATGGCAGAAGCATCACCCCAAGCACGATCATTTGCCTCCATCCGTGCCAGTACTAGAGCTGCTGAAAAGCAAGAGCAAGGTCCTCCATAAATTTTTGTCTCAACGAACTCCAAGTGACCCACTTGTCTGCCTCCTGTGCCATCTTCCCTAACTCCAACAAGCCACTGATTGACTCTCTAGGCATGTCAGCCGGAAGCTCTATCGCTGGAATCTCCTGCCCACAAGGACGAGACAACTGCTGCACATATCCTATCAAAGCCCTATGCTCTCTTTTCAACTTCTTATTCTTTCCTTCCTTTTTAAATAATCTGTCCTTGAGGGTGTGGTAGGAGTTATCACACTCTACAATCTGTGCACCTATGGGGCGTCCTAACTCCAGAGTTGTGACCACGTAGTTTTCTGGTATTGCCTCATCTCGGTCACAATCAACCTGTGGCACTGCCATGTGAAGGGTGCGAGAACCATCCTCATCAGTTGATATCTTTGAAAACTTTCGTGCTTTCTTCTTCTGTGGAGGTGCCCTGATCCTGTTCAAAAACTCTTCCATTTCAACTGCTGGATCAACCTCTTCGCTGGGGCTTCTTCTCATCATATCTCTGAGCCAACCAGGTACTGTATATTGTATATCAAATGGCTGTTGTTCTTGTGCCTCTACTTCACGGACATGTTCAACTTCTATATCATTCTGGTGAGGCTCATGCGTCCTCAAAATTGGTATCTCCGAGCTATATCATCATCATCATCTTCCGAAGCCGTCTGAATTCTTCTTTGGGCCCGAGGGTCGTGCTTGATCCCATCATCTTCTTTGGTCATCTCTCTAGTAGGTGTGTTAGCGCTCTGGCCAAGCCCGACTCTCTCCGTGGTAATGATTATCTTCATGTACCTCCACACTTTTTTGATTTATTCATTCCTTTGATCCAGCAAATAAAGAAACCTCACAGCCCCATGCTTGGAGGTTCGGTGGCTCGAGCTCTTGCGAGGCGAAAACCACTTTCCTTCTAGATTAGGACCTCATGCTTGATTTTATTTCTTCACCGGTGGTGGGTGTCTGTGATCTCATCAAATTGTAAAGTCAATGCAATCGACTGCTCAGCACATCAACCCAGCTCTA
Source organism: Sequoia sempervirens (assembly GCA_007258455.2). NCBI lineage: Eukaryota > Viridiplantae > Streptophyta > Pinopsida > Cupressales > Cupressaceae > Sequoia > Sequoia sempervirens. The sequence continues at coordinate 22,098 of VDFB02104202.1, read as the reverse complement.
GTAAATGTCGGTGGAATGGAAAGTGTGTCCAAGTCGGCCAACCTTTGGTTAGGTAATCAGGAAGCCCAGTGGAGTATCTCTCACTGCTTCATAATCTGGATGGACAACGTCCATGTCCTCATTTACCTGGTCTGGTACCGGAATGACTTCACACTCCCTGATCATGTTTATTGGCAACCTAGAGAACATTCTTTTCCTGACTTCAGCCTCGTCCGATGCATCAGCCCAATAATCCTCAATATTTGCCCTATGTTTAAATTCCTCTGACAGTACCCATTTGATGTTGTTATGCGGATCATAGTGCTGTTGGCTGGTGTGATATGAAAAGTGATAAAACTGAAGCTCGCTCTCGGCTTCTCTAGCTGTCTGTAATGAAGGACACACTTCATCTAAGTTGCCCATGACAATTGGGAAGTCAACACCTCCTTTGTTCTTCTTCTTCTGAATCTTATCGTAGGCAACCAATTGCCTAGATATCTCTAACATTAAAATTTTGTTGGTTGGGTACTTAGGCAGTCTATATGGATATGACGAAAATCCTTGCAGCCTTATGTAAGAAAACTTTGGAAATTGTATAAACCAGCACCCATACCTCTCAATCAATTCTTGGGCCTCTCTTGAGATCCTATGATGCATCCGCTCCTGAAGCAATCTCGTGATGTGCATGGTGAAGGCGTCATTGACACGCTTGTAATGAGTAGTACTTGTCAAATGTAACTGCGGACAAGCCTCATGAATTTTAAATTGGTGAGAGCCACAACCAACAAGTTCCTTGTATGAAATTCCTCTGTATTTCGTCATATAGGCCAGCATGTAAACAATGTAAGAGCCCATATAAAAGGTCTTCATTCTTCTCAGGCTCAGGAGCTGCTCGTGCAAATTGTCACTGATCATTTCAGCCCAGTTGACGTACTCCTTTCCTTCCAGCACGAGGTTGATGTAATAGAACATCCATGGCTCAAAAATAAAAGATTGCGGGCAGCCTCCAACTCGACTCAGCATCATGATAATTTCACAATACTCCTGCTTCAAGTCATCCGCTATGATTTGTCTCAGCAGCTTCGTATAAGAGGGCTTGGGGTTGCTCATCCAATGAGTATTGATCGTTTCTGTACATCTCTCGAATGCAGAAGCATACATTCGCTCAGCTCGCTCCCTCGATTTGTAAATCATGTTCCTATGCACTGGGATTCCAAAGGCTTCACCAATGGCAGCAGGAGTGAGGTTGGCAAGCACTTGACCATCTGGCGACATGATTGACCTGTGATCCTTCTCATAGCAGTTGGCGCACTCCATCATCAACTCTGAACATTGAATGGCTGGTGGAAAACCAGCAGCTGCATATAACCCACTTCGAATGATGTTGTGCGAAGTGTTCGAAGGTCGATGATTACCAATCCCCAACATTCGATTCTTGAAAGTCTCCAAGTTGACAGAGCCCAAATTTGTATCCGCCAGCTTACCCAACTTCGAAGTAAACTTTGATTCCGGCAAGAAAGACTTGCTCAGCTTCTTTATAATAGCTTGTCTGGATGCACCATTGTTGTCCTTGCCAGTTGTCCTTGCTTCAGCCATCTGCAAAACAATAAACATCCATTAGTAAATTAACTTAGAAAAATAAATAAAGTATTTTACAGGGCTGCCAATCGACTTCAAGAAGTTGCACTATTATATCTCGTTTGCGAACCTCAACTTCTCCTTCAACAGATTTTGAATTATCAATCACTCAAAAAGTCTCAGCAATTTTCAACTTCAGCAACTTTGCTAGCTGTAGCAACTTCACTCTTGTAAATTCGCACTTCTTCAATCAGCAAATCAGCAAGGGCACACTTCCTTAATAACACTTAGCTTCAGCAATATTCCTTTTCAAATCAAAATTTCTCCAATCAACTTTCAGCTACAAACTTTCCTCAAGCAAATTCAAACTTCAGTCTCAGCAACTTCCAACGCCTCTCACTCAGCAACTCACTCTCCAACTTCAAAAATTCGAACTTCTTCAATTGGTGAGGAGAAATGAAAAACTTCTCAATTTTTATAGCAAAAATCAAATTCTAGAAGGAGCTAAGTATAGCCAGTGCATTAAATCTCCACTACTCCATTTCAAGAATTCAAATTTTCCCTCTCTGGTATTTTCGACACTTGTCTTTCGACGTCTGGAATCTCATTCTTCTAGAAGTTCGACTTTGATTGGCATCTCTTAAATTCACTTTCGAAAATCTTTAATTTAAATTCATCTTTGGCAATTTCCATTTACCAGCCGAAGTTCTGTCTTGCAAATTTCAAATTTTAATCACCTCTGACACTCTGGAAAATTCACCAGTAAAGCATTCAATCAAAAATATCTAGGCAATTCACTTTAAATTCGTTGTCTGGAGAAACTCATCTTGAAAACACATTTTATTCACATTTGCCTTAGAAAATTTTAAAATCTCCCTTAGGAAAATTTCACAATTCGAGCACCGATCAAATTCCTCATGCTGAAGGCCTTGGCGAAGTGCGGAAGACATGGAAATCCATTTCCCATCGAAGATCATCAGTACCTAGAAGAAAATTTTCTCGAAAATGCGATGAATCCATGGGTACACAACGAACGGGTTCATTCAAATTTTAAAATTTTGAACCTTAGAAAAATATTATTCAATCAATTTAAATCCGTTCTTCATCTCTGTGAACATCCTGTGTTGCTCTGACTTGAAAAAATTTTAATTCGTCCTGCAATGCCAATATCTTCTGACTTCATCTCTGGAAAATTTATTCGTGCTTCAAGAAGAATTTCACCACCTTCAAGGTCTAGGCGTATTTTCTAAAGGAATAAAATATTTTGCCTTAGAAAAATTTTGAATCACTTTGAAAATTTTGCCTTAGAAAACTTTTATTCAACTTTGTTCACCTTGCCTGTGAGAAAAAATTTATTTCATCCATGCTCATTTGCCAGTGGTGGAAATTTATCAACTTCACTTGGAAAATTTTCCATGAAGGCACATATCATGGAAGATATTTAATCCCAACGCCTAGCACATTTTATTTTTCATTCACCACCTTAATATGCCTCACATATTATATTCATCACCCTCATCAACTTTAGGCGCATACCACACTTGAAGGGGAAGATTAAACACGCCAAGCATATTTCACTTCAACCTCAACACCTTGGGCGTATTTCACACTTAGAAGAGAAAATTTGCCACGCCTTAGCAATTTTTATTACCATCACCACCTTCAACGTTTAGGCAATTCTTTTATTTTCACCATCTTTATTACTCACCTCACTTTGGGCGCATTTCACTAGTCATGAAGGATGAAATACTTTGAACGCCTCCTTGTGACCTTTTAACTTCCTTCTTTTGTCTTCACATGGCCTCTTTTGGGCGCATTTGAGCCTAGGAGGAGGATGGGCGCATATAAGAGGGTGAGAGGGATTAAAATTTCCAACGCCTAGCATGTGACCCTTCATCTCCCTTGTTTTTGTCTTCACATGGCCCCATTTGGGCGCATTTAGGCATGTATGAAGGACGAGATTCTTGCCTTAGAAAATTTTGCATGTCATGCTTTCAAGGTGGGCGCATTTTGCTTAGTGTGAAGGATAAACTTTGTTGACTCTTTGACTTTCTTATTGCATGGGCGCATTTGGCCATATGTGCAGGACGAGTTCCATACTTAGAGAATTTTTTTGCTATCAACCCTCTTCCTTGGGCGCATTTTAGCTAGGCAGGAGGATGAAACGTTTTGACCTCTTTGACTTTCTCATTGCATGGGCGCATTTTTCCATAGGAGGTGGACGAGTTTGTACTTAGAAACTTTTTCAAATATGAGACCTTGCATGAGGGCGCATTTTGAGGTAGCTGCAGGATGAAACTTGTGCCTTAGAAAAATTTTATGCTTCTTCATCAAGCAGGGCGCATTTGGCCATGGGTGAAGGATGAACTCCTGACTTAGAAAATTTTAGACACCTCAAGGCTAAGATGGGCGCATTTTCAAGGTGGAGGTGGATTACATCAACACTTAGCCATTTTTTTCTTGTCTTCACCGGTTCCTGCACACCTGCTATTTATAGTAAGTCCTTCAATTCTTGCATCTCCGAAGCTCAGAATGATTTGAAATTTTGAACGCTGGATCTTCACGACTTCATCAACCTGTTGAACTGCTATTTCGGGTTGGCCTGCTATTTTTAGCCCATTTCTGAAGGTGGTTTGCTATTTATAGTAACTGCCTGCTTCTGATACCTCCACAACTCCGTTTGATTTGAAATTCGAATGATTCGCTTCTCACCACGTGACCTGCCTGTCGACATCGGCGCATGCTGCTGACTTTCTATTTTTAGCCTGTTTCTGAAATGACTTAACTATAAATAGTAAGTGCTCTGTTTGTCTTCAAATTTTACCAGCAGATAGCTTGAAGGATGCTGATCGCGGTGGTTTCAACCGGTTTTCGAAAATTTTGACTTTTTACCCCTCTTTTTGGGTCCCGAAGCTGGAAACCCTAATTTGATTTGCATGCATGTCAAATGGTCTCCGTTTGCTCTCGTTTCTGTCGCATTGCGATCAGCTCGTGATTCTGAAGTGCTGGGAGATGCTGTCGGGATGCACCTGCTAAAAATAGTAAGTTCCTAAATAAGTGATTATCTCCGTTTGCATGTCACATCATTGCGAAGCTCTCGAAAAACCCATAAGGAATATGCAGACATGCAAAGAAAACCCCGACATGCAAACCCTAAAAATAGCCTCTGAAGGCTGAACTCTGAAAGTTGTCATCTCATTTTGCATGTTATATGTCGCTAAGGTCTCTGAAAACCCAAAAGGGATCTCCAACATGCGCTGAAAACTCTCTATCTAAGCCCTGAAATCTCTCTGGAAGCTAACCTAAAATAGCAAGTTGTCCGTTTAGTCAAATTTTGCACACGAAGCAGCTTGGTGTGTTCTGGACGCAGCGTGACTGTTGAAACCTCAAAAATGCTGACGGAATGCCCTAAATTTCACACTTACTAAAAATAGTAAGTAGCTGGAATCTGATGAAAATTTGTTGAGAGCCTGCTGGAAGCACACTGACAGCAATGTTAGTCTCTGTTCTCAATTTATTCACCTTGCTTGACCTCAGATTGACCGGGAAAGTACAAACCCTAATTTTCAGACTTGGCCAAATTCACGTTTAAACTCGGTGGCGGAGACATCCCTCGAAATGCAGACACCAGAAAAGAGACGGAAAGAGAGAGGGAGAGAGACAAAAACCAAAGCCAAAAGACCAGAATGGAGCAAAAATTAGGGGTCCCCATTTTGAATGGGGCGATGTGTGAAAATTTCACAACATCTGGCGACTCCACGGGAAAGTGTTGAAAAACATTTTAAGAATTGAACCTTGATTAATCTTCCTCAAACCATCATATAGAAAGATACTTACTCAAAAGGGGAGAAGAATCCGATATTGGATCAGAACACTTTCATCTAAGACCCTGTGAGTGTGTGCATTCGTTCCATCTCTAAACCATCTCGATTTCTGAAATCGGCCGCAGCAGGTTATATAAATATCTTAACTTCAAAAGCATCCTGGACATTGCCTCGCTGCCAGTCAGGCGTCCATAGCCCCGACAAGGTTGTTGCTACAATTCTCACGAATATTGCTCCACTGCCGGTCGAGGGTCCATAGCCCCAGTGGAGTTACTCGTATGTTCCCAAAACCAATATTTCATAATATTTCCATCATTTTTCATTTTCTCATTTCTTGTTTTTCAAATATTTCTTTTAAGCACATTTTCTCTTTTTCATTTGATTTCTCCGTCAATTCCTCAATTCATTTGGCGGGCAATGGAAGCCTCCAATGGGTTTGAGAATTGTAGTGGTATTGAAGCAAGATATAAGATTTTTCACCTACCAAGACCTTCCAAGAAACCAAAATGACTCAAAATGGAGATAGGTAAGATTTAGGATCTTCAAACTCATGTGTTAAGACACAATAGCAGGTTAACCTCCTAAGACGAGTTCAATCACTAACTGGATGATGACAAGAGGAAAACAACCTTGGCCTTTTCAAAATTTGCACAAATTCTGGTGGAAAGAAACCAAATGGTGAATGAAAAACATCATCACCCTCTTCGCAACGGGAAAACCCCAAAATCCTTGCCCATTCCAAACCAGAGCGCTTGAAGCCCGGATATCAAGGTGTCAAACCAAAACCAAAACGAAGGAAAACAGGAAAGCAACGGGAAGCAAACGAACGGGAAAGCAAACCTAATCTAATTATGTTACAAAGCAGGCTCTCGGAGAGAACCTAGGACTGGAAATAATGCTTGAGGAACTGTCCGTTGAGGGGCAACGGGACATCCTCTCCTGTTAGTGTACGCAATCTAAATGCATTATCTCCAAGGATTTCAGCAATCTAATATGGGCCCAACCACAATTTATCGAACTTGTCGTGATCTCCTTTCTTCTCGTGGGCCTTGTCCTAGTATAAGACCAAATCAGAAATCCGAAAAGACTTGATCTTAGCTTGTTTATCAAACCATCTTTTCACCACTGCTTGGTGTTTTGCTAGATTCTCAAGTGCCTCATCTCTTTTCTCTTCTAAGTGCATCAACTGAGACAATCTGGTTTGAATTTGATCCTCTCCCTCGAGGTATTCTTGAATGAACTGGAGAGTTGGGATCCTCAGCTGTATTGGAAAAACTGGATTTTGTCCATAGACCAGGTGGTATGGAGATGTTCCCAAGGAACTCTTTGTTCTAATTTTGTCTGCCCATAGAGAAAACCTCAACTGCGTGTGCCAATCTTTCGGATTCTTATCCAACAGCTTCTTGATGGCATTCAATAAATTCTTGTTTGTGGACTCTACTAGTCCATTCCCCTGTGGATAGTAATTGGAAGAAAACTTCAATGTAATTCCATATTCAAAGGCCCAGTTGGAAAACTTCAGCAAGGAGAAGGCTGAACCGTTGTCGCTGACTAAGGTATGAGGGCATCCAAATCTTGTGATGATATTCTCCTCAAGGAACCTGATGACCACCTCTAACGTGCACTACTTCAAGGCTTGAGCTTTTGTCCACTTGGTGCAGTAGTCTGTCCCTGTCAAAATATATCTATGTTGGCCTGAAGACGGCGGATTGATCATCCCAATAAAATCTAGTCCCCACTTTGCAAAAGGTCTAACCTCAATCACTGGCTGCAAAGGCATAGCGGAATGCCTTCCTCTATTTGTTGTTGTCTGACATATGTGACAAGCCTTCACATGCTCATATGTATCTTTGAAAAGCGTGGGCCAATAATATCCAGCCCTCAGAATTTGGTGAGCTGTGGCAAAACTTCCTCCGTGTCCAGTTCCAAACTTCTTGTGAAAGTGTTCCATTAACTGTTTGGCTTCTTGTTTTCCTACACATCTTAAATAAATCCCTTCATAATTTCTCCTGTAAAGAACTGAGCCCTGGACCATAAATCTTTGACTTTTCATTCTTAAAGCTCTTCGTTGCACTGGGTTCAGGTGGCAAGGACATCTGTGATTCAACAAGTAATAAACTGTGTCGTCGTACCACTCCCCAGGAGACACTTCTTCCAATACATATGTTTGTTGAACCAATTATGGACCAACCATTGCAATTGTCTGAGCCAAAGCCTATCCTCGGACCAATTTCATAGGCTGTATTTCTATATCATATTCTTGCAGAGTGGCGACCCACTTGCCTCTTCTTTCTCCTAGCTCGTTCTGCATCAGCAAAGTTTTCACTGTGGCATCAGGAACAATTGCATATACCTTGCTTCTCAAGATATAATGTCTGAATTTCTTGACAGCCTTCACCAAAGCATATGCTTGCTTTTCAATGCTGGGATATCTCAGTTCTGCCTCTTTCAAGGGTGCACTCATAAAAGCAATTGGGTGTTCATCCCTTTCTTCTGTTCTCTATGTTAACACTGCTGCGCAAGTATGTTCTGAGGCGAACGAATACAGATAGAAAGGCCTTGTGTAGTCTGGACTGACCAGTACTGGGGCGTCCACTATAGCTTGTTTCATCTCCTCAAAAGATTTCCTAGTTTGTGGAGTCCACTCAACCTTCGCATTCTTCTTTAGCATCTCATTTAATGGCCTCACTATCTCAACAAACCCTGTGATAAACTTCCTAACAAAATTGATCTTGCCGAAGAATGACCTCAACTCTTTCTGACTACCTGGCAAGCCAATCCTTGAAATAGCTTCAATACGCTCAGGGTCAATTGAGATACCTTTCTCTGAAATGACGTGACCTAACAATTTCCCTTCTGTTACGCCGAATATGCATTTCTTAGCATTCAGGGAGACACCAAATCTTCGGCATCTCTAAAATATATTTCTTAAATCTTCAACATGATTTGCTCTCCTCTTTGAGAACACAATCAGGTCATCCATGTAGATAATTATGCACTTTCCAACAAGGTCTCAAAAGGCGATGTCCATAGCTCGCTGGAAAGTGGCTCCTGTGTTGATTAAGCCGAAGGGCATCCTTCTATATGCAAAGGTTCCCCATTTCGTGGTGAACGTTGTCTTTAGTCTGTCTTCTTGTTCAACCATCACCTAGTTATATCCTGAATATCCATCTAAGAAAGACATCATTTGTGAACCATTCACTATCTGCAATACTTCGTCTAACGAAGGCAAAGGATAATTATCCTTTTCAAAGGCTCTATTCAAATTATAGAAATCCACACATAATCTTATTTCTCCATTTTTCTTTCTGACTGGAACAAGATTGGCGACCCATGTGGAGTGCCTTACTGGAAAGATGATCCTAGCCGAAAGCAGCTTCTTGACCTCTTGGTAGATCAATGGTTCTAACAATGGATTTACTGGCCTTTGCCTCTGTCTAAATGGCTTGTTGCCTGGTTTCAATGGAATTGTATGTGTAATCAATGATGTATCATATGTCTTTAAATCTTCATATCCCCAGGCTATTACATCTGGAAATTCTTTCATGACTTGTAAGATGCCTTCTCTTTCTTTAGGTGTGCAAACTTTCCCAATAAAAACGTTCTTCACTCGTTCACCTGTCCCTAGATTGACAGTTTCACAATCATTACCCTAAGTACTTTGATTTCTGCTCAGTTTATCAGTATCAAATAATCTCTCTAATTCAACCATTCCTCTTGGAATAACATTAGTCTTCAAATTCAGAATTCCTTCCATGTCAAATTCAGCTTCCTCAGTTTCTTCTTCATCTATGATTTGTGCCTCAAACACACCTGAGCATGTGAGAAAGTCCAGAATCTGTTTATCATCATCGAACACTTGGAAATTCTTTATGTTGTCAGGAATGGCCAGGGTCGAAACCAATTCCACAGTAAACTTCTTCAATCCTTCCATAGCTAGTGGTTCCAATGAGCTAGCCGCTTGTGCAAGAGAATTTGCAACAGGATTCTTGGACCTGTACACTTGCTTTATATTAAATGCATCGAAGCTTTCTATGAGGTCCCATACTCTGTTGCGGTAGCGGCCTAACCTCTTGTCGTGGCAGGCGAACTGCTTCCTTACTTGGCGAACCACGATGTCAGAATCCCCAATGGCGTGTATGATCTTGGCTCCCTTCTAAATTGCAAGGAGCAACCCATGAATTAAAGATTCGTATTCAGTAACATTATTGGTGCATGAAAACTAGACCCTGTAAGCACCCAAATAAGCTTCTCCTGTCGGGCTAACTAATTCGAATCCTGCTCCATTGCCTTTCTTCGACTTTGATCCGTCGAACCTCAAAGTCCATACTCGATCCTCTGTAAGAGTGCTGGGAGACTAAATATGTGCATCCTCTTGATTGTATACCTCTAAAACCTCTTCTTCAATCTTTGGCTGAATTTTATCATCTTTTTCAAGTTCTATTAAAATTTCCTTTTCTTCATCCACCCTTTGATACTTTTCTTGTAACGAGGCTTGTGGAACAAGCCTTGCAACTTGCTCTAACGCTACTTTGCACATGGCACAAGTGATTTCGGAATGAAACGCTTCATGTATTCTGCAGTTTGGAAGCAGCAAATTCTTGATGGAAGAATCTTTACCCATCTTCGTTTCTTGTTTCACACTGTTAAGGACAAAATCCCTGAAGTTCTCAAACGTTCCTCCACTTTCACTATCACTTGAGTCACTTTCAATCAACACCTCAATGGAAGCAGTGGCATCTTCTAAAGTCTTCGCTTCATTTGAGCTTTGCAGCATTAACACTTCTTGTTGGACCGGCCTATATGAGCCCAAATCAATTTCTACAAACATTATCTCATTACCTTCACCATATTCAGTGATCATCAATTTAAGCCTGGGTGTGCTATCAATCTTGATCTGATTCGGGACTCCTCTCCATGGAAGCCACATGTGAGAAAAATCAGTTGCAATATATCCATTCAACTTTCTTGCCCAATCTCTGCTCAGCAACATGCCATACCTATCCGGTATATCGACCACTGATATGTCAATACAGCTTTGAATTTGGGGATCAGCTGACAACTGCATATGAATGTTATTTAATTCACCAACAACTGGAACTTCAGTTTTGTCTAGCTGGGTCACCTTCTTGGTAGTTTGAAGTGGTACTATACCCAATCGTTGACACACCTTCAGTGGCATGACGTTGCTAGAAGCACCGGAATCAATCAAACAATTGTGCAATAATTTTCCAAAGATTCTAACTGACACCAAGAATGGGGCGGGCTCATCCTTCCCCTAGTAAAATACTACCGGTTTCTTTCTTTCCTCTGGTATAATATTCTTCTTCTCATTCCTTTCATCCCGTTGTGGAACTTGATTATCACGGGTAACCTTCTGTGTTTGCTCTTGCTTTTGCTCTGTAGGCAAATTGAATCTAACTCTTCTTTTGTCTTCAGTTTTCGGCTTCTCAGGCTCGCTTGGAGATCCTTGTACCATTCCCACAAAACCTTGAGACTGTTGTGGAGTCTCCCAAGTGTTGAATGGCGCATGAGGCACCTCTTCTACCATATTTGCGTTCTGTGTAGGATGAGACTGCGTGCTCACGGGAGGGTTCCTTGATGAACTAGGTGCTTCCTGAGATGTATTCTTTACCACAGACGTTTCATATAAACTTCCCAGGATTGTGTCTCTGACTTCTGAAATCTTCATTAACTCATATAATGGAAGACTAACCTTTATTTTCTTAACCTCATCTAACACATAGGAACTTAGCCTTTTCATATCATCTCTTGGAAGACTGTCTTTTTGTGGGCGTTGCATTAAGTGGACCGGCTGCTGGACAGTCTGTTGTCCATTTCTGTTCTGCATCACATTTTGTTGCTTATACTCTGGAGAATCCTGAGGCACATTTGGATTATTGCTCGCGTTTGGATTCGGTGGAGTTGACAAATTATTCGGAGGGATAGATGATGTCAAAGGCTCTTTCTGATGATAAGTTCTCTGGTACACTTTGGGTGCTCCTCCAGATGTCTGAAAAGCTTGCACCTCTCTTCTTCCTTCTACTAAAACACTGTTATTGAGAGGTGGGAAAATGTAGTTATCTTGACCAAGAGGCTCTTCTGAGTAACTAACTTGAACTTCTGAATATACTTGAGCCTCAGAATAGACTTGAGCCTCTTTAGCTTGATTATCTGGCGTCCCCACGGGACTATTTGCCGAAGCTGGCAGAAATCTATGATTAATAGATAGCGGCATGTAACTTCGGTATTAAGGCGAGACAGTAACTTCTTCTAGAATTAAAGCCTGGTCATATCTTTGCACCAGGACAATTTCATATCCCGTAGTTGGAGGATTCTCAGTACCTTCTGTGCTCTTTACTTCTCCTTTGAAAATATCAGCAGCTACTTGAAATTCATGGCACTGGAGCTCTGAGTGCTGACTTGTATTGTGAAGTCGACACCACCCTGACATGGCGGCTTCTGCCAAATAAACTCTGTCAACGGGGCGGTTCTCAAGAGGTGGTGGATTATCTAACGGTGACGGCACGCCTCCGTTGTTGGGCCTTGTATTCCAGGACCTCTTTTGATATCCTTGATTGTTACTTCGATACCATGACTATTGTCGTGGCCATGTCCTTGATGGGCATCTTGATGGTGTGGAGGATTATTCTGATATCCTCGATTGGCACCCGGATGTGCCTGATAATTCTTTAACATAGATTGCATTTGATTGTTTTGATTTCTGAGGTAGGTCACCTCGGATGACAGCTTCTTCATTTGTTCTACTAATTCTTTCATTTTGTCTTTCTCCTCTTGAGTCCTCGCTGGTGGCACTGTGTTCTGGAGATAGACAGGTTATGTAGCTGGAGTCTGGGACAAGGGTATCCCAGGGTGGAGAACTAATTGATTAGATGGTGCCGGAACTGGATTCAATGATGGAATTTGTTGGTTCCAGGTTGAACCGAGGGTCTGCATCTGATTGTTTGTTGTGGCCAAGCCAGTGTATAACGAGGGCCCAGTTATGTTCTGCCCTAAACCTTGACTCACTTCGACGGCTTTAGCATAAGCTTGATTCATATTTGCCGGAGTGGGATGAGATTTCACGAACATTGCCGTCAAGGGGTCCAAAGCTGAGTAGTAGTTTTCCCTGGCATCAGCAACTACATAAGGAGTATGTAGCCTTGTGAGAGCTTTTTGAAATCTATTGTTGAATGCGTGAATAGGCTCTTTGTCCTACCTTCTTACTTCTGTGAATTGGCGGAAAAGTTCCACTGGAGTAATAGGAATACCAAACTTTCCGACGAAGGCCTCCTTCATTTGTTCCCATGTCCTTATTGATCCAATTGGCAAATGAATAAACCAATGGTGAGCTTCCTCTCCCAAAGAATATGGAAATAATCTGCAAGCCACATCTGCATATGCAATCTGCCTATTGCGCAAGTGATCTTCGAACATCTTGACATGGTCCTCAGCAGTACGGTTAATATCATTGACTTGGAACTTGGTGCAGAAGTGCTCGGGATTCTTTGGCATGTCATGGTAATCAGCAAACTCAAGGGGGGATGGATTAGTAACCAACCAAGTAGCACCATTTGGAGCAGGCTGACCTCCTTGCTGACCTCCTGGTTGAGCCATTGCTTGAACTGGTTGTTGCCTCTGATATACAATAACTTGGGCTGGCTGCTACTGAGGTGTAGAAGCCTGAACTGTTTGTTGTTGTTGAACAAACACCGGTGTAGTAACTTGGACTGTTCTTGGTTGAGCAAATCTTGAAACACTTGGTGGAGTTCTGAACAAACTTGAAATTTCTTCTTCGCTTTCTTCACTTAACTAAACTTCCTCGTTTGAAAATACTTCTTCACTTGAACAGATTTCTTTCTTCTTCCTTGCTCGAGTAGGTAACTCTAACTCCACAAAGTCTTTGGATGAACTTGGCGCGGACCTCAAAATTCTTTTCAACTTATCGGGCGAGAATGAACTGATACGATCCAGGATGTAACTGCTTACTGACGGCGAGGTGGGGGAGCAGGAGCGAGTGGTTGTCTTTGAATAATATATAACAGGAAATGTGAATAATATATATGCTCTTTATATTTTTTTGCACAAACAAACCCAACCCCCACAACCAAATTTGTGAAACCCGAACCAAGATCTGAACTAGAACTGTCAACTTAGATTTAAATCGCTACAGCCAAAACATAATATAACAAATTAAATATTATAAACTAAAATATTATGTTATATACCCTTAATTGTATAAATAATTGAATATATGTATATTTTTAACTAGCCATATTTGTACTAAGGCATCATGAAAACTTCTCGTATCAATATCCATACCATATCCATTTCCATGCAACTTACCATAAAGGAAACAATAGCTGGAATACTAGTTCAAATAGCAAAGAGATAGATCTAGTGGATAACTAGCCATTGGTGGTACATAAAAAAGTTCATAGGCACAAACTAAGAAAACAAAGTTGTCAATTATAAGGCAGCAAGTATCATTCCAAGCTTCTATTGATAGGACAATGTCACTTTATAGCATGGGATGGCTAGGTTGTACACCCATTAGCATTTTATGACCAATCAATGGCCCCTAACCCATCGGACATGGAACATTGTCAACCATGGTAGGTCATCCTATGGGTGGCACTCCTTTAATCTTTTTTTGCATTTATTAAATTAAGGGGCATTGGACATCATTGGGGGTGGCAAGATGTCCTTGAAACTATTGAGGGATGGCCTATCACCCCAAATGGCATCCCACACCCCCTTTTTTTTTTAAAAGGAGAAGGTCCCAACAAACCCCCTCTCAATCATCATCCCCAATGACATCCCCTTCCAAATTGAAACCCTTAGCCAATCCTAGACGATTAAGGATTTTCAAAACTTCCAAGAAACACGTGAAATATTTTAGAAACATCCTTTGAAAATTTGGTCACAGGCAACTAGGAAATACTTCCTAGTTGTTCTAAAGTATCAAAAATGGAAAATCAAGGAAATGGGAGGTTCGGGTTTGAAATGAGTTTTTAAGGAACTCTATGGCCAACAATGTTGGAAGAACAATGCAAGAACCCTAACAAACTAGTTTGAAGATTATCGTGACAATATAATCATGTCAAGCCCAATGTGTCTACTAAAGTTTAATGGTGATGAGTCTAAATATCAAAGGAAACACTATAGCACATATATAACATCTTTCATATTAATAGGAAAACAAACGTCATTAATTGAGGTCATTTCCAGCTACACTTAGAGGGGTTGCAATTGATTGGTTCATCAATCCACCACCAACTGGCAAGTGTTCCTAGGATAGATTGTGCAAAACCTTTGAGAAAGAGTTTGAGTTTCTTCAACATTGTTGCTCAAATTTACAACACCCAACAAGTGAAACATGAAACAATTTGAGCTCAAAATTGAAAGCTAAAGACCTACTGGGGCAATTGTAAAGGAGCCTACTAATGATTTGAAAAAGTGATGGTTCATTGAGGGGTTCAGACACCAAATGTAGAGCAAGATGAAGGTGGTGCAAATACAATATAAGAGTTTTAACATCCACAAGGCCAAACATAGTCTTTGAGATATCTAACCTAGCCATTTTAAGTTTCTTCAATGCAAATCTTCTACTATTTTTTATGGTGAACTCTCCTATTTTCTCAACCATCTCCTCTTAAACAAATCCTATAAAGAAATCCCTGCTAAAATATTTGCATTACTAACTCAAATGTCACTATAACCTTTGCATACAAAAACAAAGTGCTTCTCTAACTCAACTAACCTAGTAATGCAAAAGACACATATCCTCTCCTTCCATTCTTATCTTAGAATAATTGAGCTATGCATATAATAGAGCACTAGACAATGAAATTGAAAGCAAAATGTTATCACTCTAGAAGCAAAGACGATGACTCTAAATCTAAAGATGATAATAAGCCAAGGTCAATACAAGCTCTAAGATGGCATGTTCTATATGATGAAAGAACTCATGGAAGATATTGAGGATGAGGGCAAGGGCTTGTAGTGTACCAATTATAAGAAGAAATTCCACACTAAGGTCGATCATCCAAAGAAAAAGTCCTATATGATTTCTCAAATAACAAGGAATTCTATCAAGGATTACAATATAATTTAAAGAAAAAGAGTATCCAAGTATTCTCCACTCAAGGAGAGAAATCAACCTTGCCACAGAGCAATAGAGGTGCAACTCTTGATGTTAATATCTCATATCACAAGCAATGGATGGGGTGGTCATATTCAATATGATACTAAAGGTCGTCCTATTGTGCAATGAGTGGAGACACATTGCAAGAAACTATAACACACAATAGAGCAAGTGAGATTCATTTGCAAATGGTAATCCATAAATAGAGAGGATAGCCTTCCACTACTCATCAACAATAGACCTCCTACTAAAAGGTCTTCTTAAACACCTCAAATGCCATGCTAAGTGTGATAAACTAACACTAAATAAATTGTAACACAATGTTACCCGAGGGCACGTCCCCAAGTCAAAACCCCACCGTCCTCGTCCTAGAAACGTCCCAAGGACAGGGGATGGACAAGGGATGGCCAGGGGACGACATCAGTGTACCATGTTTTTTTTATTATGATTTGCATATCCTAATTGAAAAAAAACTATACTAGCAATGAATTCTTAACACAAATGTTATATGCTAAGTTTTTATAATGTATATATGCATGTTTTGTCCATGTTTTCATATGAATATTTAAAGCTTCCCTATACATTTTAAATTTTTCTATATTTTATATAACCGTCCCCCCGCCGTCCCCAAATTTTGCTTGAAAAATCGGAAACTTGGGTACTCGTTCCACCGTCCCCTGTTGTCCCCGTCCCGGAAACTTGGGGTAACACTATAACATCATTCACAACACACTAGCATTATGAAAACATGAAAATGGTGAAGGGAAACATAAGAAACACACACATATAAACTTATAACACTCAATGTACATTAGAGAAACCCTAAAAGGGAAAATGCTCTCCTAGAGTGAGCAAAATACTCCCCAAACCACTATGATCCAATCTAGTACATTGTAGTAAGTATAACATATGTATACACAAGCCATAAACATGTTTACTTGGCCTACGAACCTTCCAATGGTGTCTTCTTAGTCTAAAACCCTTCTCCACTATCTTAAACCATGCAATGGAGCTTATAAAGAAGATTACACGAGCTAGAAACTTTTAACATTCTATACAAAGGTGTATCATAGATTTCGCGAGATCATAATGATGCTTCAACATGCTTCTCAATGCTTGGAAGCTGAAATGCATTGACAAAACCATTCACATTCCATACCCCATCTAACCTACAACCACTTCAACCAAGGGGCCATTGCATTTTCCACAAGGGGGCAATTGTGCATTTACTATGATCATGGTTCATTCATTGTGGTCAGCAATACTTTTGCTAGTTGTGAAAAGCAACAAAAACACAAAAACTAGAAAATCCTCTTTTCTGATGCATGCACATATGTACCCTATCTTCCCTAGGATAATTTGGATCATTACAAGTCTACATCTAACCTAAAATTAAAGCTCCTTCACTTTTAAAATCAAAGAAAACCCAGCTTTATGTAAAATAAAAGTCCTGAAACACCTCTCCAACTAATGTCATGTGCAACCAATCACTTGATCATGAACATGACCCACTTTCATGGATCATATCATCATACCTCCCCAATTGGAAGGCTTTTAGTCCCCAATAGATCAAGGACCCACTATGAGGTCTTCTTACCCACATCCTATTTTGGGTAGCATTTTGCATTACTTGGTAGTTAACCCTTTAAGCCAATCACTTAGGTCTCACAAATCCCTCCACAAGTTTGTCTTTTCATCTTTTGGAGATGTGTAATGCAAGAAGAGATTTAGGATGTGCTCCAAGTAGGGCATAAGCATCCACTCAAAGGCTATATGGAACCTAATAACACAAGGAAGGTGCTTTTAGCAACATTATGTGGCCAACACCACCAATGATATTAATGGACTTCCATACATATCAAGGACTTACAAGCCTTTGAAGGGACACTTCATGCTCCACTAGCCATCATAGCCCAAGGAATTATTTGAAAGATTGGTGTTTGACTATGGTGTCATTGAAAGTTAATAAGATGCATCACTATAGGTACATTTTAGTGGCCACAAAATATGTGACTAAGAGGACTGAGGCCAAAGCTTTCCTTAACAATGGTGCTCAAAATATGGCCCAACTTATTTATGAACAAGTAGCCACCAAATTTGGCATCCTAATCCATACCACAAGCGATAGCAAGGGAAATTTCAACAACCATGTTATATTAAAAATGAGATAGATTCAAACAAAATCATTCTTTCTCCAATCCAGGCTACCCATAGGAAAATAGTGAAGATAAGGCCACTAATAAAGTGTTGATCCAAGAATTCAAAATCCTTTTAAGATTGAAGCTACAAATTGGGAAGAGCCATTCTATGGTCATACTAGGTGGCCTACAAGGTAACTATGCAAAATAAAAACATCAAGTTAATATATGACCAATAAGCAACTATACTAATAGAGCAGCTCTTAACTAGTTTACCAATTGTGGTCAAGAATAGACTAATGGATGAAGACAACCTAAACAACAAACTCTAGAGACTCAAGAAATTGGTTGGGTGTCACATAATTGCATAGTAACATAAATCATGCAAAAGGAGGAAATATTGTCATGCCAAGAATCTCTAAATAATGCATTTTGAACCTAGTGCTCTTGTTTTAGAAAAACAACCAAAGAAGAGAAATCAAACTTAAAAAAACTATGGCCATTGAACTTACCAAGATAAAAGAAGTTATGGGGAAATAACTCAATAAAGATCGAAAACTTGGATGGAACAAGTTTCAAGGATCTCATAAATGGTTCAAATTAAAAATTATATCACCAACAAATGGAGAATTTGTATATGATTAATTGAGAATTTCACTATACGGAATAATAAGATAAAATTAAGTCAACCTCAACTTTCACCCATCAAAAGGAGCCTAGTATGCAAATTATCAATGAGCTATTTGAACATAATTAATAATACTAAAGTTGAACACTAAACAAAAAGTTTTTTTAATATAACATACAAACATGTTGCTCTAAGTGATGCTTTCAAAGACATCTAATTTTAGTATAGAAGCACAAGCCACATCTTTAGAATATAATAAATCCATCAGTTTGGTTTCTAAGATTGAACAATGTGAAAAGTACAATCAACATTCTAAGTTTCAAACCCACATTCTCTCTTAACATCTAGCAAACCTTGATACCATACAGCAACATAATGGTGGAAATGTTGTCAATGATGTCAAAGGTGGACAATATTGTCATTGATGTTGTCATTGATGTCAACGGTGTATGAATGAGGTTGTTGGCAAGATCGTTATCATTTACATCACAAAGGAATTTGCTGTCCAAGAAGAAGAAAATCGTTGAAGTTCCAATGGCCAAAGGCCACTAATCAATCCTCATAGCAGTGTTGGATTTATCACTTTAAATGGGTCAACCCATGAGAAATTATGTTATATCTCCTTTGTATAAGGTGGCTGACTATAAGTTGGGTATAAGAATTAGTTTATATATTTTAAGGAAAATTCCTAATGCTGGTCGACCTCAAGTTAATTATGACAGCACTCTAATTATAATGTCTATGCAAGAGTGGCCAACTTCATTGAAGAGTTGGTGGAAGAAAAAAAAAGAGATTAAAGGCAGTGATTTATTATATTTAAACCTTTTTAATGCTGGCTGACCTGCACTCCTAGCGCCACTGTGAGAAAACAAAATAAATTCAATTTATCTTTAGATGAGGCCGACCTCCTTTTGAAGGAGTACCTACCTTGGTGAAAACGCACCTGGAAGGTATAAATGGAAGAAGAAGTAGGAGGAAATAATAATAAGCAATTAAATGAAATATATATGAGAAAGAGCAGATTTGCAGCTGTCCTAAAAGAAGAAAATATGAAGTGTCAATCAGATTTATATTGAAAAAATTCATACTGTTATTCTTCTTTAAGATATTTTTGCCACTATGTGAAGTCAGACATCCTTTTGAATGGATGTGTCCCTTATTAACAGCTTAAACTTTAATTTTTTCATTCTAAGCCCTGCCTTAACATATTTATTGCCTTCCTTAATCGCTGCCTTATGAAGTGCCCATTCATGACTTTAATTATTTATTTAAACAAAACTTAAGTGTTGCCTTGATAAATTTGAGTGCTGCCTTCTATACAATCACTGCCCCCTTCTTGAACCACAATCTCTACTATTTTCAATTATTAATCGCTGCTTTATAGATTATAGTCACTGCTTTATAAGACTTTGTCTTGTCTTTTTCTTAGTTCAAATCTTAATCGCGCCTCTTCTTCACTTTAAATAAGACAAAATACTTCACCTTTTTGAACAAGACAAATTTTGTCTTATATGAGGACTGCAGATTGTCTAATATAATCACTACTTTATCAAATGAGATAATCTTCTTAATAAAAATGTGATGCTGCTTTTTAGAACATAATCAATGCTTTTTATTAATAACCATTGCCTAATGAAATCGCTGCACTCTAACTTTTTATATCATCGCTGCTTTTTCATGATTAACTATAGGTTTCATTACCATATTGACATGAAATCACTGCCTCTTGCTGGAATCATAATAATAGTTGCTCTCTATTTAAACTATCGTTGTTGCTTTCCATTTAGAGTATTATCGCTGTATTAATATGTACATAGGCTTCACACTAACATCATTGCTCTTAAACTATCACTGCTACTTCAACATTAATTGCTGCATATTATAGTATATCTTCACCAATTTGAATCAATGCCCTTTCAACGTACAATTTTGATGTCATGCAATTTACCATTTGTCCATACATTATTCTATTCACTGTCCATCCGTTACACTACTTGCTATGCATCCATTATACTTGAAGTCTGATTTTGCTTGGTCTTGTATGTTACTAACCTGTCCGTTGATTAGTGACCTATGGCCTTTTACGATTTCCTTGAGAGTACTTTGACATAAATTTCATTTGACATCAATGATAATGATGGCAACTATTTTGTCTATCAATCTTCGCTCTATGAACTCTTTGACATTATTGACAATCATTAAATCATCTGTATAACTTTGACATCAATGAAAATATTTCCAACAAGAGCCTACAAGAAGAAGAAGGTTAATCTATAATATATAAGCAATATTGTGTCACGGCTTTCTCCCAAAAAGGTTTCCACGTAAACTGTGTGTTCTTATTGTGTTCCTAATTGCTAGATCTTACTTGAATGTTCTTAAGTTTTGAAAAGTAAAAGTTTGTTAGATACTGATTCACATCAATGACAATATTTCCAACAAGAGCCTACAGGAAGAAGGTGGTTAATCTATAATATATAAGCAATATTGCGTCGCAGCTTTCTCCCAAAATGGTTTACACATAAATTGTGTGTTCTTATTGTGTTTCTAATTGCTAGATCTTACTTGAATGTTCTTAAGTTTTGAAAAGTAAAAGTTTGTTAGATACTGATTCACCCCACCCCCCTTCAATATCACAATGTGCTCATCACAGAATTGACATCAAGTAGAATTTTTTCGTGCCATACAAGTATAGGTTTTGTGCCCTTGCTTGAATTTTCAGCATTCATATTTCCCCACTACCATACAACCCTCCCCTTTCAACATTGCATATGTGTTGACCATA
This sequence comes from Sequoia sempervirens, assembly GCA_007258455.2. Taxonomy (NCBI): domain Eukaryota; kingdom Viridiplantae; phylum Streptophyta; class Pinopsida; order Cupressales; family Cupressaceae; genus Sequoia; species Sequoia sempervirens. The sequence continues at coordinate 1,019 of VDFB02104202.1, read as the reverse complement.
TGTCCATTGACACTAATGTACAACCCTTCTCCTTATTGTTCAACACCAATAAACATATGCCCATTGACATCAATTTTAAGTCTCTTGCAAGCTGTACCACTATTGCTCGTACCTAATGTATGCATGCTATTTTTAACTAGATGGATATTATCATTGACAATATGACCAACCAACTCATACCTAAGATAACCTATTGTCTTGTTGTACTACAATTGATTATGCATCCATGTATTGTATGCCAATTTTCTCTTCCAACTATTGTTAAAAGAGATTCTTTACAAACTTCCTCAAATACTAAACTACATCAAAGCTCCTAGTTTTAACCACTTTGGGTGGTTTTGGCCAATTGACTATCGGCTCAATCTTCATTGGCTCTAACCTTAACTCTCCATAATCAACCAAATGCCCAAATTAGACAAGTGATTCTTGTACAACCTTTCATTTCTTGTCATTCAACAACAATTTTTTCTCCCTTAAAACTTGTAAGACTTGGTTGAGATGATAATGGTCCTTCTATGTCCTATTAAACACCATCACATCATAAATACACAATTACGCAAGAATCCTTGTCATGTCTTGCAAACATCTTCCTATACAAAAACCCTGTGGTTCGAATTTTAAATCCAATGTAGTGAAGTATATAGCATGTTACAATTGATTAAAAGATCATCAATTTGATGCAATAAGTACCTAATTTTGATGTTACACACATGCACCAAGTGCCATCCTTCTTAGGCACCACAACTATTTGAGAACCACACAAAGTGCTTGGTCTGATTACTCTTTAATATTTTCACTTTATAATCCTTCACAATACTTTACCAATTCAGTCTTATGTTTGGAAGTGGGCAATCAATTAATAACTAAATCTCATGCACAATTGCTCTCATAGGTGGCATCCCCTTTAATTCATGAAACTTCTCAAACTATTGCAAAATTATATATGCCCTTCTTTTCCTTAGTACAATGCAGCCCATGAACTGTTTTCATTTTAGCCACCTTGTTTCATGTTTTTATCT
>VDFB02104201.1:0-33315 GCA_007258455.2 Sequoia sempervirens | reverse complement strand
CATTAATGCATATAACATTTACACTAGGAAACCATGTCAAGAAGCATGCAAACAATGAAGAAAACCCCCACCAAATCCACAACAAATCATGACAAAGACTAAATCACTGACAAAAGGAAGGACGAAAGCATAGGAGGCATGGGCACCATTCCATCATGATGGTAGGTAGAAACAACATTAAAGAACATCTCCCACCCCCAAAAATCAAAACTACAGCCACCTAAAAAGAGTCATTACAACATTTTCATTAATGGCATCTCATGAAAACACACCAAATCATGAGGGATGATCGGGTCATTGGGCTCAAAAGGGAGATCTCCTTCCTATGAATTAAATGGTTCGTAGGACCGAAGACAACACTGTTGTCGGATATCGGGCTTCGATGTTTCATCATACCTCGTACACTTCATACATTGGGCATCAACAATGACATCAACATCGGCTTCAAACATCAAGTATTTAGGCTTACCGCCGCTTTTTATTAATATTGGCTAAGGAAAAGCATAGGAGGAAAGGCATAACATCAAGTCCCAAATCCCATTAGAGATCGTGAGGTCGGCTTACCATTTACCACTCTATTGCTAAGCTGTAAGAGGTCAGATAGGATCACAAAGCTTGAAAGTCTAAAAAAGGACTTAGATAGATTTCACACAAGAAAGACCTTGGGAGGGAAACCTAAGGCCTTGAGAAGGAAGAAGAATTGCAAGAAGTTGGGAGGAAGAAAGAGAGTTCTCTGAAAGTGTCAAGCTGCTGGGAATGTGAGGTTGTGGCCAAGACCTTGGCATACAAATAATTCACAAAACCCTAAATGAAAAATGATAGAAAAGGAAGACCCAATATAAAATCAAAATTATTAGAAAGTAATCAAACTTGTAACAAAATAGTAAACAATACCCAAGAGGCCAAAACAAGGGTGGGATGAGTCAAATAAAAATACAAGCACACAATGAAAAGAAAAACACTAAAGAAGGTATAGCAATGAAGCACAAGCCAAGGGAGAATACAATCCTTAATGGCATCTAAAAGTAAAATATGCAATTAGATAAGGAAAATTTGAAACCTTAATAAAGGACCAAACCCTAAGACTAAAACTCTAGACCGTGTAAGAATGTTGGATTTGCCAATTTAATACAGTAAATAAATTAAAATCTTCCTTTACAAATATTTTATAACAAATAATTAAACAATAATAAATCCTAAGCTTTCAGAGCAAAGACTAGAACAATTATTTTACATAATTAAATTTACATAGTTTAAATAAATCAAATGCTATACTTAGCTCAAAATTCACACGGAGGAATATATTGCTGAAGATATTGGAAAGTGATTTGCTAATGTGTGAAAAAGAGGGCCTTGTCAAATTGATTTAGAATTTGTAAAATGGTTGTATATCACTCTAATTTAGATCCGCAGTTACAAAACTAAGATCTATTGAGATCTACACTTGTAGAAACTGAACCTAATCCATGGAAATGATCCTAACCCACAAAAGTGGATTGTCAAAAAATTGATGAATGTTGTAGATGCCTATCAATTTGTTGTACCTATGTCTAAAGTAGGGTAGTGGCGAAATATCATTTGGAAACTTGACAAACAAAGATTTGTTCTTCTTTGATTAAGCCTATAAAAGATAGCAGGTAAGTGTGTAATATACCTAGAATAATGATGATGCAAACTAATAATGTCATTAAAATACTTTATGATGCTATGACGATGCTCTAATGTGAATGTTCCTCAAATTACATGATTTTAAATGGATAAAAAATTTCTAATAAAAAGCTAGAATAATGATGATACAAATTGATAATGTCATTAAAATACTTTATGATATTATGATGATACTCTAATGTAAATATTCATTCCTTAAATTACATGATTTTGAATGGATAAAAACTTTCTAAATGAAAGTGACCAAAAACAACGAGATAAGAACATGAGTGAAATTTTCTTTACACCATGATGATGAAATGCAACCACAAGATGCTCCTCAAAAAAGCTATAAGAGAACAGCACAGCACCAAAATGGACACCACTAACTACAAAGTGCAGTTGTGAAGATAGCAAAAAAAACAATAACAGCTCTCACAACATAGAAAGAACAGGAAACCCACATTACAAGCTGTATTTGAAGGTGACATTTTTCACTGAACAAGAGTCGATAACAACAAAGACTTTTTCCATCGAATTGAAAGCAAGCTCTTGTTATCTAATCCTAGACATAAACTTTTTTGTTTTGCTTTTACTTTTTAGGTTTATCTAATAATGTGGCAACATTTTTCATTTATTGGTTTTAAAATAGCCAATTCCATTGAATCATCAGTTCCAACAAACATGCATGACCATACCTTTGATATGGTGTTGGGGAGACACAAAAGTGGGTCTTGCTGTCCACCAACTGTAGTACATATATTTCACGTCTGCCATATCAACTTGTAAGTCATTTTAACTATCACAATCATGGAAATCCATTCCACTTAAATTGGCCCTTCCAACTCTCCCAAAGGTCATTTCCACTTAAACTTAGATGTGAATTTATGCAACATCAGATGTGGGCCATTTTGTTTCAGGTCAGTATTCATTGAATGCTTTTTTCCATGGACACATACATTCAATTCTAGACTTCAAACAAGCAATGATGTCATTTCATTCATTTGGTGTTCTATACTGGCCAGTTTTTGTTAAGAGTGCTAATTTTTTCTCGGCTTTATCATTCATTGTTTGTCCACATACACTGCATTTGTATTTTCGCTGGCACCACAAAATCAGATGAAACCTCTTCAAGTTCAGGTTGTATTTGGTGTAGGCCATAGTTGTACAAGTTTTCCAACATAGGTTAAGGACGAGATTTGGTTTCTCATGATTTTCATAGAATGATGGAAGGAGATTTATTTAAGTTTGGTGTTATAATCAATACTTTAAAGTGAAAAGATATTTGTAACTAGTAAATTTATTGTATTCTATGTTTTTTGTTTTTTTAAAATAGTTTGCATTTTAAACTTTTAGTATTTTTAAATTATGAGTATTTTTATTTTTTATGATTTTATTATATTATTTTTTAAAATGTATAATGTATATTGTGTATGTGTATGTGTATGTGTATGTGTATGTGTGTATGTGTGTATGTATGTATGTATCTGTGTGGGTGGAGTGGAATCATACTTCAAAGTTTAGGTGAGGAAAAAGTTTACAATAATAATATTGTAAATAATTGAAGCATCAAGAGGAATAAATCTAATAGGAACCAGATCATGGTTTTAGGATTATCCCATCTAATTGGCAAGTCTTGTTCATCAAATGGTCATGACCCTTGTTAGTAGAAACAACACGATTTTATTCTTGGTGAGCAACAGAGCAAGAAGCATTGCTCGAGTAATCCAACACCACCAAAAAATAAGCAACATCCAATACAAGTTTATTGGTTTACAACTAGATCTATAAAAGTAAATTAGAACAAACCATCGACTTAGTATATATATAGAAGTTAATTTCAACAAAAGCTCTAGAAATAAAAGTTGAATTCATGTCTTTTCCAATATTGAACATTTTTTTCTAAAAGCAGAAATCCTAGGTCAATCCCTAAAAAAAATCATATGCCAAGAAAAAGGTTCTAGTTTGAAAAACCAAGCTTTAATACAAAATAAAGAATATATACTTGAGATTTTCCTAATATTCATATAGAAAAAATAGCAAAGATTAATGACTCCTAGAGAGATGGGTTTGATCTAGTAGGAAGAACTTGATAGAAAATACACCAAACAAATTGTTCTTTCTTTGGTTCAAGAATAGTTCTTCAAACAATTTGGAATTTGTGTTAGCATGAGCCAATGGAAGACTATGAGCCCCATTTCTTATACAATTTATTTGACAATTAAAATATACTTTTTTAGACAATTAAAATAGTTAATAAATGTGTATCTTTATTTTTTCATAACCATTTACTAGTTTCATTTGACAATTCTTATGACAAATAAACGTTTAACTTTAGAATTACATTTATTTAATAATTAATACTACTAATAAATGTGTAGGGGAATACAGAAGGGTAAATATTATGGTATCTCCTCACTACAAAAAATATCTATAGCTTATTCAAACCCTAACAATTCTCCCATGTCAAATCTAAGATTTGAACCCCATGTTAGATATGTGAATCTACACCGACTACACTTTTTATCTCCTACAAGTTTTACCTAGTGATTAATAGTGGTGCATATGATTTTTGGTCTCTTCTTATCTATTTGGAACTTGTCCTTCAAGCTCTAGGTTTTTTCTAGAAAACCCTAAAATCCGAAATCTTCCCTTAGGAAGCCTTCTACAATGTTGGAGCATCAAATTTCTTTCCTTCACATAGTTTCTTATTTAGGCAACCATCATGTTTTAGCTTTATCAAATGGTGTTCTATAGGAATAGGTAAAACACTCTCAGTTAAGTCTAATTTTTAAGTTTAATACTATTTGGTGAGTGTTTTAGACTTATATTCTTAGATATCTTAAATATGGCATTCTAGCCTTTTTGACTCACTAAAAATATTCCTCATTGCCCAAGGGGTTTCATTATTTTCTCTATATTTTTTTTGAAGATAGGGACTCTGATAATGGAATATACCAATTTTTTTCTAGAAAAAGTGTCCTATTGATTAATCGATTATTTCCTACCTTTAATTTTATGACAAAATACTTTTGTCTTTCCTATTTGGGGTGCAATTACCCTACCTTTTCCTTTAGTTCTTAATTGATTCTTATTTACAAGATATTGGGATACTCTAGGTAGATCTTTGACTTTAGACCCAAAATATAATAGTTTGATTCATTCTACATTTATTAGAATTTGCATGGAATTGGACATTTTGAAAGGCCTATCAAATGAGATTTGTTTCTAAGTAGAGGATCATATTTGGAAATCTTATGAACTAAAAATAACTTTTGGATACAAACAATTTTTTGAAGTTGGTCATATTGTGGTGGAATGCCCATTAGGGAAATTAAAAAATTCTAAGAAAGATACTTAGTGTAAAGGTTCATTTTTATTTCATTTAACAATCAAATTATTGCACTATGTTGTCATTAGTGTTGTCATTGATGTCAACATCTAGTGTGGTCATGATGAGAAGGTGTTTGTGGAGTTGAGCAGGTGTTGCAAATGCAACAAAGTCACTTGGTTTCCAAATTTGTTAGAGAAAATTGTATAAAGAATGTACAAGGTGACAGGGATGAGTGATGTGTCATGCTCCACATTTCTTCATTCTTGAAGTTGTGATTGTGCATTTTGGATTTGATGCTCAATAGTATTTGAAGGTGGTATATCCAAAGTTTCAATTTTTGGATCGTGTGGTAGTAGAATATGTGTTTGACAGTGTTTAGCTTATGAAGAGGGTTGTTTGGGAGAAATGGAATTGCTCCAAATTACTCTATGCTAAACTTTCTTGTCTTGAATATTTGGGAATGTGCTAATGATTCTTGTATCTATCTTCCCTTGGATGGTTTTGTGTTCATTTGTTCCACAAGCTTGGTTCATGTGTTGTGTCTTAGTGGCAATTTGATGAGTTACACAAGATGATAGTATTCTCAGTTGAATGTGTTTACACTAGTGCGTTTAAATATTTTGTTGGTGTTGGAATATTCTATTGGAATTATTCCCTCAATCTCACAGGCTAGAACCTCTGAGAAAGCATAGTCGGTGTGACATTTCTCTGGTCTAGCCGACTATCAGTTTGGGAACCTTGTGAAATACTCTGGTCATTGTGACCCTATAGAAGTCTTACCGAACGCGTTCACTATGAAGTCTATCACTGTGACATAAGGTAGTCGTTGTAACCTCTCACCACGTGGAGATCTCTGGCTGACAGGCCATTCAATCAGGCATCGGGGAGATTGATAGCGACCGAGGGCTTCAGAGTGACTTTCAACACTCAGGAAGAAGTCCCAGCGATATTGGAAGGTCTTGTTGACAAGGATATGCATTGAATTCATCAAGATAACCTATGGCAGCTCAGTGAGAAGTCTTACCGAAAGTAACATGTCTCGGCGACAGTGTTGGAGCTTTTGGGGAAACCCTTGGGTGATCGGTAAGAAGTCTTACCGATAGTGATATGTCTCACCAACTCGGAGTAACTTGAGGATCTCGGTGAGAAGTCTCAGTGATGAAGGATTGTCTTGGCAATAATGTAACACTCAAAGACATCGGCGAGACTCTTGGATGTAAGACCTATTTCGATATGATGTCTCATCGAATATCAGAAGTCTCGCTGACAGCATGTGGGGTCATCGGTTCGGTGTGACTCTTGGCAAACAATTGTTTTAGGCTAACATGGAAGCCTTAGTAAGATGTATTGCCGAAGGTTGATTCTCTCGCTGATAGTGGAACACATCGATGTGACTTAAAGGCTTCGGTATGAAGTCTTGGCGAAAGCAATAAGTCTGGCCGACAAGATTGAATCAGGGTGACTTGGAACTTGCGGGGTGATGTCTTCATGAAGAGCAATAGTCTTGCCGATGGAATCCTGACTTCGGTATATCTCTTGGTGATTATTCGGAGATTGGTATAACATGAAGCTCGTTGTGACGTCTTGGCGAAAGACGTTATTCTTGCTGATAGATGGATGCTGATAGTAATACAATGGGTTTCGGCATGACTTGAAGACTCGATATGATCTCCTAGCAAATGTGGAATGTCTGGCTGACGGTAGGTATTCGGTATGACTTAAAGGCATCGATATGATGTCTTGGCCGAGTATTAAGTTGTCGCCCGATGGAATTGATCATTGTCGATTATAGCATAAAGGAAGCGATATGATCTCTTAGCGAATGACTAAAGTCTTGGTGACTAAGGAAAGCTTCAGAATGACTTATGAGCTTGGTGTAATGTCTCATTGAATGGCGATTGTCTTGCTGATGAAAATGCTGATTTTGGTATGACTTGTGGATATCGGTAGAACCTCTTGCCAATGGAGACGACTCTTGGTGACAATGTGTAATCAGGTCTTGTGGCATCAGGGAGACACTTCTGAATGTTTCATAACATGTGATACACTTTGATTGTTATTGACCGAGTAGGGGTATCGGCGTGGAAGGCGATAATGAACAAATCGAGAATTATGAACTATTGTTGAGCTTTAGATGATTCCATGATTGTGATCGATAATTGAAACAAACGTTTCATAGATCTGAAGCGAAGAAGGAAAATAGAAGCCGAATAGAGAGAAGTACATGTGGCTGGCTAGATGGCGAGAGGCCATGAGAATTGAAAATAGAAGTGAAATGAGGGTTATGTTGCCGATTTCTCTCTTGATCAAGGATAGAATGCCATGGTTGATCTCTTGTGTTGATCAGTACTGTATACTGTGTGAGGGTATTGCAATAGTACGAAGATTGTCTAGTTTGAGAGGTTGATCATGAAATGTACAAAGGGAGAGTTGATTACCAGATAGTATCCAGAATGAACAAAGATAAATCACGAAGAGGCTATGAGCGAATTTGTATTGCTTAACCATTGATACGTTTCTAATTAATACAATGGCCGATCTTTGGGTGTGGGGTTTTATCAAAAGGATTTTCCCCACGTAAATCTTTGTGTTCTGGTTTTTTGTTTTCATCTTTCATGTCTATTGGTTCGTGTAGTAAAATTTGTTAATGCTTGTTGTTGAATTTACATGTGTTTCTCTCAGAGGGATCAATGTAGGAAATGAACTATGTATGTTCCACATTTGGACATAGTTGTTCATGTCTTTGAGGCAACCTAATCGAAATGAAAGTTATCGAAGGCACTACTGCATGGAGTTTTCATAAGATGCGCTCCTAGATTTCCTTACAAGTGGTATTAGAGCCTTCTTCTAGTTTTTAGTTCTGGATATTTCTCCTATGAAGATTTCTTAGCTTGATAGGCTAGAAGAAATCTGGAGGAATGGACTAATGTATTGATCCTTTGATGAGTGGAAGCCTTGTGGTATTTTGAGATAGCATGCAGCTTGAAGCATGGTCGAGATGGAAAAGGGAGCTGATCATGTTGTGATCTTTGTCTCCTGGATGGTAGAGGTATAGCTTGGGAGGTATGGGTGGATTTTCTTACTCGTGGCTGTATGCTTGTGTAAAAGATTTCATATTGGTGTCTATGTGACAAGCTCTTGGGTGATTCTCTCTCTCAAATGCATGTATACATGGTGGGTGGTTTTAGAGTTGGCTGAAGGGGGCTGGATTCTCTTTGAGCTGCTATTTTCTTTCTAAGGATGATTTGTACTTGCATGGCTTTATGGTTTTGCAGGTTTTACATGGTTAAGAAAAACTTGTGATCATGTGGAGTTGCTGTTAAGCTATTGTCTAGACATTGGCCTTTTGGGGTGTTGCTGGATGAGATAGTTGCAGGTCTACATACATGCTTGGTGCATGGTCTAGAGGAGGTATGACTCTTTCTCTACATGGGAGTGTTGGTAAGTGTTTTGTCACTCAAAATTATTGTGGTAATGCTTGTGGGTTCCTTGATTATGGTGCTTGTCGTGGACATGATTGGCAAATCAGATTTGGTGTGATCTGGTGTTTGAGTTATGTTGTCTATGTAGTTATTCTCTTGATATCTCAGTGTTGCAATTTTCAATGTGATAATGGTTTTGCATGTTTGATGTTTGTGATCTACGAGTTATGTGGTTGGTGGATTAGCTACCCATTGGTTGCAGTGAGATAACTTGGATGTGGACTGTCTTTATCCCCGAGGTTGATTCATTGGTGGTGCATATTTTTTAGCTGGCCTTGTCTGTGGTCACTTGTGCATTGGTATGATTGCTTTGAGATGAGAGGATGGATATGATAGAGTACCTAAATGGTCGGTTATGGGAATCTGAAGCAGTTGGTCATGATGCTTGGAGAGCTCGGGTGTCACATTTCAGTGGGAGCTCTAGCAGTGACTATGGATTCATCACATGGTGGTGAATGGTCTTCTTTAGTGTTGCAGAAGGGTTCTTATGCTTTTGATTTTGCATGGACATTATTTGAAGATGTGCAACATCTTGGAACCATGGAGGATGCTTGGAGTCTTTGGCTAAGGTGTTGGTGGTGCTTGACAGGTGATGTTGGTTTTAAGTCTATTTGCTTTATGTCATGGTATACTCTTGCTTGTGCACTGGAGTTTTGGCATTGTGAATTGTACTTGAGACAATGGTGGAGTTACTTGAAGCATGGTATCTCCTATGGGGATGTGTAGATCATGGTGTCATGATAAGTTCCTGATTCATATGATTGGATCTTTGACAGTGATCTAGTAATTCTTTGTGTATTGAGTACCTTGATTACTTGCTTGATACTTTGTGATAGTGCAGTAATGCAGTTGAAGTTTAGCATGAGATGATTGGTTGTTAGTACTCATGGATACATGAAGAATAAGGTGAGGCTATCTTTCTCTTGTGAGAGATATGTTCCTGCTTGTTACTCCTGTTAAAGTTTATTAGCAAAAAGTCCAAGAAGCCTACACATTGGTTGAACATGAGTTCAATAAGAGACCTATGAGGAGATTGCTCTTGGATTAATTATGATGGCTTATATCTATTGAAGGAGTATTCTTGTTCCCACTCTTGGTCTACTCGACAGTTTATTTGAAAGGTATTTGGCCCATTATATTTTTTAGATGTGTTTTATTAAGTTCACTTTCATGATATGGATCTTGAATTACTGTTTAACTTTTGGTTCTGGAGGATTCATAGTGGAAGTTGTAAAGTTTATATTATCTCCTTGAGATTTTTTGTTATGTCATTTACTGATGAGAATTGGTAGGAGATGATGTATGGTCTGATTTCCTGAAATGGGAAATGTTTTAGCTTGATCTTCTTTGAGAAGCTTACATCCATATTGATTACATAATATTAGAAGTTGGTTTGATCTTGGTGATTGAACGGATGGATGTTGTTAAGGCTTTCTTTTGGGATGTGAAGAAGATCATTCTTGGCACAGCTGGCTATTAGAAGTGTATGTAGGAGGATGTTCTATAGGAAGATGATGGGCAGTGTTTCTCTCTGTGGCCGTGAAGGTTTGTGATGAGAGAAATGTTTCTTGTAGCAGTTTGTTGCAAGTTTTGCATGTCATTGTGGATATTTCCTTGGTACTACATGGTTACATTTTTCTATGTGCTGTAATTGGTAAACTTGTGATGTCTTTGGATTACTCGGACAATGGGAGTTCCTATTGTGTTTGGTCTTCTTCGACTGGTTGGCACTTGGAGCTTGCATTCATTGTTGATGGGTTTTTTTTGGAGCAGCATGAGTTTACTAATGCTTATACCTTTGAGGTATGTAAGATTGGATGGTATAGCACGAGTTGTGGGTGCTATTTTCGATTCGCGTCAGGCTTATCGGTTGGATAGAACAATCGATGGGATTATAAGCTCCTAGCGATGTTTTAATATCTTGTTCGAGAGAATGACTTCAACTGTTGTGTTTTGTTTGAAGCCTTACAAGTTGATATTATACGAATGGCGTTTGAAACCTTGATGAAGTGGTAGCGATATCTTGTTGGTGATATCATTGGGATCTTTTTCTTGTATTCATTGGAATGGTGCTTATACACCTTGGCTTTGTATCTTTCTTCCACATGTGGAAGATGATAGGATTGTTGCTTGAATGGTGGACATCATGGATGTTGGAGCAAAATTCTTGATGGAGCATGAGAGCATGTTGAGATCCTATGGTTTCTTAGAGGGCTATGATGGAGTTGTTTTGTTGAATGATGAGTTTGATTGGATGCACAGTCCTTGTGCAGTGCCTAATGGTACATTATCACAGTATCTTGTTGATTTGGTGTCTTGAGTATTGTAGGGTTTGAACTAGTGGAGCTAGTGTGATCTTAGTTTCTGGTTGCTTTGGAGGTGCCTGTGTGATCTTCATCAAGTGGGATATTTTTGGAATTATTGCCTCAATCTCATAGAAGTGGAACCTCTAAAAGCATGTCCGATGTGACATTTCTGCAGTGCAGGCGACTTCTCGGTTTAGGAACCTTGTGAAGAAATACAAGTCATTGTGACCTTGTAGAAGTCTTCTTGCGAGAGTAGCGTTCAGCATGGAACCCTATCCTTTGTGACATAAGGCAATAATTGTAACCTCTCACCGCGTGGAGACCTCTAGTCGACATGCCATTCAATCGAGCGTAAGGGAGACTCATAGCGACCGGGGGCTTCGGAGTGACTTCAACACTCAGGAAGAAGTCCTAGCGACATTGGAAGGTCTTGTCAACAGGGATATGCATTGAATTCATCGGGATAACCTATGGCAGCTTGGTGAGAATCTTACGAAAAGTAACATGTCTGTGATAGTGTGTTGGAGCTTTGAAACCCTTGGGTGATCGATAAGAAGTCTTACTGATAGTGATATGTCTCACTGACTCAGAGTAACTTGAGGATCTCGGTGAGAAGACTCAGCGATGAGGGATTGTCTTGGCGACAATGTAACACTCGAAGACATCGAGGAGACTCTTGGCTGAAAGACCTGTTTCGATATGATGTCTCATCGAATATTAGAAGTCTCGTCGACAGCATGTGGGGTCATTGGTTCGGTGTGACTCTTGGTGAATAGTTGTTTCAGAATAACATGGAATCCTCGGTAAGATGTCTTGCCGAAGGTTGATTCTCTTGCCGACATTGGAACACATCGATGTGACTTAAAGGCTTTGGTATGAAGTCTTGGAAAAAGCAGTAAGTCTGGCTGACAAGATTGAATCGGGGTGACTTGGAACTTGCGGGGTGATGTCTTCATGAAGAGCAATAGTCTTGCCAATGGAATCCTGACTTCGGTATATCTTTTGGTGATTGTTCAGAGATCGGTATAACATGAAGCTTGTTGTGACATCTTGGCGAAAGACATTAGTCTTGCCGATAGATGGATGCTGATAGGAATACAATGGGTTTCAGCATGACTTGAAGACTCGATATGTTCTCCTGGCAAATGTGGAATGTCTGGCCGACGATAGGTATTCGATATGACTTAAAGGCATCGATATGATGTCTTGGCGAAGTAGGATTGTCTCGCCAGTGAGGTAGTCTGTTGTCGATATAACATAAAGGGCTCGATATGATCTCTTAGCGAATGTCTAAAGTCTTGGCGACTAAGGAACACTTCATAATGACTTATGAGCTCAGTGTAATGTCTAATCGAATGGCGATTGTCTTGTCGATGAGAATGTTGATTTCGGTATGACTTGTGGATATTGGTAGAACCTCTTGCCGATGGAGATAACTCTTGGTGACATGTAATCAGGTCTTGTGGCATCAAGGAGACACTTCTAGTGTCTCACCGACATGCGACACAAGTTGATCGTTGTTGACCGAGTGAAGACTATCTGGCGTGGTATGATGTGAAAAAATCAGAGAAAGCATAATGTGAACCATTTCTAAGCTATATGATTCTGATAGTTGGAAACAAACTGTTTCATAGAGCCAAAGCCAAAGAGAAGGAAAACAGAGCAAATAGAGAGAAGACTGTGTGGCTAGCTGGATGGCCGAGGCCATGAGGCCGAAACAGAGGAAGTGAGAGGCAGGTTTATGTTGCCGATTTCTCTCTTGATCAAGGATTGAATGCCATGGTTGATCTCTCGTGTTGATCAGTATTGTATACTGTGTGAGGGTATTGCAATAGTATGAAGATTGTTTGGTTTGAGTGGTTGATCAGGAAATGTACAAAAGGAGAGTTGATTACCAGATAGTATCTAGAATGAACAAGATGAATCTTTGAAGAGGCTATGAGCCTGAATTTGTATTGTAACCATTTTGTTACTGAATAATACAATGGCTCAATCTTTGGAGTGTTGGGTTTTTTATCTCAAAGGATTTTCCCCACGTAAATCTATGTTCTGGTTTTCTATTTTCATCTTTCATGTCTATTGGTTTGTGTAGTAGAATTTGTTAATGCTTGTTGTTGAATTTACATGTGTTTCTCTCAGATGGATCAATGTAGGAAATGAACTATGTTTGTTCCACATTTGGACATAGTTGTTCGTGTCTTTGAGGCAACCTAATCGAAATGAAAGTTATCGAAGGCACTACTACATGGAGCTCTCATAAGATGTGCTCCTATATTTCCTTACATATTCTAGGATATTGTGTAATGTTGTTATGTGGTTCGTAGGATGTTTTCATACCTAGTCAAGTATGAATTTGGTTGCTTGGTAGCATTTATGCCAATTTGGTCAACTTGGCATGTTAGCACTATTTACATATGTTCTTTGTGGTTTGTGGAAGCTTGGCGTAGCATGTTAGTGTAGATTTGGATCCTAGTTAACCCTTGGTGTGGTCTACCTTCACTTATTTCCATTATGGACTTGTGTTTGGTGTCAATCTATTTGGTGGTTACACATTTGAGGTACATACATTTCATTGAAGCCAACTTGGAGAAGGTTATTCGTGCTTGTAGAAGGTATATGTGCAAGGTAAAATATTGGAGAAGTGTGTGGTGTGAAGAGTCGTGTAAAATTATGTATATGTGATCATGTGTTGTGATATGAGTGTAAGCATGAATGCCTAAGACTACTAAAAGCCGAAAGTTGAAGGTGTCTACATTTCAGTGTGCCTAAATTTGTTGGAGGTAGTGATCTGAAGGTTACAAATGGTTGTTGTGGATTCTCCAGTAGCTCTGAGGTAGTGAACCTCCCTATAATAGTCTCTTTTTATTCTCTTGTATTCTAGAAGAACTGATCTTCCTGGGCAGTGAGACCTTGGTAGTGAGTGTTTCTTTATCTTGGATAGTGAGTTCTTTATGAAGTGATCCCTTCCAATAGTGAACATTTTTTAATTGGTGTTGATATTCATATGTATGTGATTTAATCCTCACTATGGGTTTTTCTTGATTAGGGTTTTCCACGTAAAATTTGTTGTTCTATTGTGTATGGTTGTTGATGTATTGATGTTTCATTTGTTTACATTCATGCTAATTCTTGATAAGGGTTTGAAGATTAATTATGGTTTAAAGGTTTTAATGCAAAACTGATTCACCCCCCTCTTAGTACTATTGTGTTTCTAACAATTGGTATCAAAGAAAAGGTTCCTTGGAAGAAGCTTAACCACTTGAGGTCAATTCGAATGGCACAAAATAATGGTGTCAAAGTCCTTATGTTTGATGGAATAAATTATTCCTTCTATAAAGCAAGGATGGAAGCCTTTCTTCTCTCATTAAGGTTTGGTGTATGGAAGTCAGATGGAGATGGATAAACTATTCCTACTACTCCTCTGACAAGTGAAGATGATATCAAGGATTATGAGAATAGTAGAAAAGTGAGGAATGTTATTTTTAATGGGCTTTGTAATTCAAAAATTGTGAAGGTTATAAGCCACAAAACTACTTAAGAAGTTTGGGAGAAGTTTAAAAGCATTTATGAAGGAGATGCTAAAGTCAAGCAAGTAAAAATGCAAAATTTCAAAGCCAAATTTAAAACCTAAGGATGTTAGAAGATGAAGATATTGCAGGCTACATGCTCAAGGTGGATGAAATTTTCAATGTCATCAATGGTCTTGGTAGAAAACTGGAGGAAAGTGAAATTGTGAAAAAGGTATTGAGAACCCTTAATAAACCTTATAGTGCTAAATTTTCTACTATTGAAGAAACTCAAAATTTGTATCAATATTCTAGGGATCAATTTTTTGGTTATTTAACTATGTTTTAATTAAGAGAGTTTGACAAAGATGCTCTAAGGAAAGAAACTGCTTTTAAAGTCAACAAGAAAGAGAGGATTGATGAATCTGATCTAGATGATCTTGATTAAGTGGAAGCAAATTTTATAAGAAGATTGAAAAATGGTATTGGAAAATGTAGAGATAAGTTACCCTTCAAGTGTTTCAATTGTGAAAAGTTAGGTCATTATGCTTCAAAATTTCTAGGAAAAGTTTCAAATAACAAACATAAAGATCATAAAGGTAAATCTTTCAAGAAGAGTTTGTTGCAAGTATGAAGGTGTTGTCATTGATTTCAATTGGAAAACTAGTTTCCAACTGGTTGTTGTTGTCATTGATGTCATTCATGATAGTTATTGGCTATGTATGTCAAGGATATTGAGAAAATTGTAATAAAGGATGATTGCAGGTATTTCATGTTTGCAATGGGTTTTGCTTTGAGATTTGTTGTTATGCTAGAAAGGATCTGGGGTATTCTTCCTGGTTGTTAGTGTACCATAGAAAAAAGGAAACTTCATTGATTTGGGGAATAATTGATGATAAATTGGACTTAATAAGGCCTTGATTTGGTGTTGTGAGGTGATTTTCACATCCACACTAGGTCTTGGACCCTTTCAAATGCATTTATTGATGTCTTGTAAAGGTGTTGTAAAGTGTTGCAAAGGACTTTCATGATTTTTTGGACTTAATGAACCCATCCTCCCTTAACTCAACATTATAAAATTAATTTAATAGCATTATTACACTAATCTATAAGTCTTGTAAACTAAACTTAACTTTAACCTAGTGTTGTAATGTGTTTTACACATTCACATTGGTTCTTGTGCCTTTTTAGGCTATGTGGACCTCATTTTAGTGTTGTAAACTGTATTTAATCACACTTTCACATTGAATTCTATGTTCCAAGCCCTAATTTACCTTTAAATCATCACTAATAGGCCCCTATTACCTCATATTATGCATCTCAAGGCATAATTTAATGAAATACCCAACGAAGTCATCATATAAACCTTATTTCCTTACTTCCTAGCATCCTAGCTATCAAATGGGCCCCTCTGGGACTAATTTTCTATATGTGGTGAATCAGTCATTTCCAAGTGGGACTCATTCACTCAAACTGGTGAATGAGTCCTATTTGGACCATTTTTTACTTTTGAGTGGGAAATTTTGGAATTTAAGTTTTGTTTTTCTTCATGTTAGCCTTAAGGATCCAATTTACAGGTGAATTAGGATAACTTCCTATAAATGCAACCTTCTAATCCCTAATTCATGATCTCTTAACTCATTCACACATCTCTCATCATTCATTCATCATATATCTTCTCTATCAAGTCAAGCAAGTTAGGGTTTCATCATTGCAAGTCATCAATTTAGTTTCTAATGACATTCAAGGGTTGATTCTTTAACTATTGCTATAGAAATTCAAGATCAATCATCATGGATAGGTAATAACTCCATTATTGCATGCTTCATTACATTCTTTTATCATTTTGGTTTAATTACCTACAAAGGGGTTTGACCAAGGAAAACCCCCATGCCTTAACATCCAACATCTTTCCTTCTCTTCTTGTGTGTTTGCATATTTAGGAATCTTAGAGGCTTGGGAACCATTTAAGATCAATTTTAAAATTTCTTCACGTCATCTCTTCATTGGATAAGGAAAAACATCAACAAAATGTCACTTTCAGGCCCAAATCTGACAGTTTTAGAATCAGACACTTGGAGAAGTAGATAGTGTAGACCAAAGGCTCCTATTTCCACCTTTGAATCTTCAAAAATTCAAAAGTGGACTCATTCACCATGGATGTAAAATAAGTCCCATTTCTAGGCCTAATTTCTTTTTTCTACATTTTTGGATACCCATTTGTCTGAAACGGGCTCTAGAACAGTTTCACAGAACTAGGATTGATTCGCCCATAATTGCAAATGAGTCCCACTAGGCCTAAAAATCAGGATTAGCAACATTCCAAAAGTCATTTCTAGTATTCATCAATATCTTAGGTTCACACTTTCAGTTTCATCCATTTATGTTGTAGTTTACTATTCATTTCTAGGTGTTTTTGCATTACATAATGTGTTTTCAAACAACATGCATTTCTTTAGTTTTCATTCAATAATCAATCAAATTTTTTTTATTGGTCTATTACACTTAGATAATTTCATTTAGTCATAATTACATCATACATACCTTATTCTGAGTGAACCACCTAGATTTTGGAGTGGGTTCTATCTCTTTCCATTAGGTGAAAGACCCTGATTGAGCAATAGAGACAACATCCCTAATCCATCCAAAATTTATGGTTCAGTTAGAAGTTGCTATATCTAGGTTTTTGGTTTTTGGATCATTGTATAGTGTGAGTTATGTTCACCAGTTGTGAACTATGCTTTTCTATGTATCTGGCTGAGGTCTGGGAGAAATGATGTTGCTCCAAATTTCTTTGTGTTCAAGTCTTATGACTTGCAATTCTCAAGATCAGTTGCTAAGGTTGTGTTCAAGTTAATTTTTTTATCTAAAAAGATTAGATTGTGCTAGCGCTATGTGTGCTTAATTGATTTATGAGGTTTTACACTAGTTTGGTTGACCTTGTGGTTAACACTACTTTCAAATTTTATGGAAGCATGTTGAGGCATTTTGGGACTTATTTATGTCCTCATTAGATGTGTGTTTGGGTCACCCTCATTATAATTCCATCATAGAATGCTTTGGCACCAACTTAATTTCAATTTATAAATGAAAATGGTAGTGGCCAACTTTAGTTGAAGTTAAAAATTGAAGAAGGTATAAATAAAGGTTGAGATGTAGAAAGGAAATGAAAGCAAGCAAGATAGATGTGAGATAGATGTGAAACAGTGTGTATGTGATGTGAGGTTGAGAATATTAGTACAAAATCTAATAGTGAGTTTCTAGAAGTAGTGAGTTGAAGGTGTACTTTATCATTCAAGCATCTCTACAAGGGTGTGAGTGTATTATGGTGGAAATCTCCATTGCATTGAGATTGTTTTCTCTCTATAACAAATCTCTTCTATATTCTTTGTAATTTTTTGGTAGTGAGCCCTCCGATTGGTTAACCCTTGTGTGATTTTTTTCAATTTTTGTTTTTGCACTTAATGGTTAATCAAATTAGTAGAGTAAAGGTTATGTGAATGATAGTTGATCTAATCTCTAGTAGAAGTTCTTAAAGGTTAAAATTTTCTACAACTAATTCACCCCCACTTAGTTGTCTTGTTCAAAAATTGGTATCAAAGCTTGGTTCCTTGGAGAAGAGCTTAACCGCTTAAGTTCCAAGATGATGAGCAAGATCACTATTAGGTGTCCTAGTTTTTATGTGACTAACTATGCCCTCTAGAAGATAAATAAAGAAGGGTATTTGGAGTACTATGGATATGATGTTGAGAATTCTTACAATACTACTTACACCTCTCCTGTAAATGGTCTAAGTATAGCCAAAGAGATCAAGGCACATGAAGCAAACAACAAGATGAAGTTTATTCTAAAGAATAGTCTTTAACATTCAAAGTTAATTAAAGTTTCAAATCTGAAGATTGCTAAAGAGGTCTGGGATAAATTGGCAAAGATGCATAAAGGAGATGAAAGGGTTAAAGAGACTAAGTTGCAGAACTTAGAGGCACAATTCGAGCTCTTATAGATGTCTGAAGATTGAAACATCAAAACCTATGTATAGAGAGTGGATGAGTTGGTAGGTGGAATACGAGGTCTTGGTGCTAGAGTGGATGAGTCCAAGACTATGAAGAAGGTTCTCAGAACTCTCCCTGATGTGTATAGTGAAACTTGGTATCTTCTATTGAGGAATATATAGATTATAATACTTATACTAAAGATAAGTTGTTGGGTACTCTAACATCTTATGAAATGAGAAATCCTATCTTGAGAAATGGATCGAGGACAAAAACTACTTTTAAGGCTACAAGAGTTAAAGATCTGGATGAAGAGAACTTTGATGGTGTAGAAGCTAACTTTGTAAGAAGGATGAAAATTTTATTTGCTAAGTATGAAGGTAAGTTACCTTTTAAATGCTTTAGTTGTGGAGGTATTGGTCACTATGCTTCTAGATGTTCGGAAAAAGATAAGAAGAATAAATATAGATTAAGCAAAGAAAACAAAGGGAACTCGATTAAGAGAGCATATTATGTAAATAAAAATGTTGGTATTTCTGATGAAGAGTCTGATTATGGAGATTTTGATGATAATGGATTCTTTTTCTTGGCTATAAAAGATGAATCTACTTTTTCTAATACTAAAAGACAGGTGAAGGAAAATCCTTCAAAGAAAGATGAAGATATTGTGATCTCTACCCTACATGCTAAATAGGAAAAGAACTACTGGGTTGATCATAATGGTGGTTCACATCACATCACTGGTGATAAGAGTAAGTATGTTAAACTTGAAAATTATGATGGAGGCTTGGTTAATTTTGGAGTTGATACTCATGCTAATATTTGTGGAATAGGTTCAGTAAGTTTTGATGGCAAGTATAATACTGATGATGTCTACTATGTTAAGGGTTTAAGGCATAATCTTTGAAGTGTTGGAGAAATGTGTAGTAAGGGATATAATCTTTTATTTAAGGATGAGGGATGTGAAATTAGGAAAGGATCTGAAATAGTGATTTATGTTAGTAAGAAGTCTGAAAGAAATATTTATCAACTTAAGGGTGTTGATGGTCATTGGTTTATTACTCATATTAATGACAGTTGGTTATGGCACCAAAGAATGTGTCACATGAATTTTGATAAAATGGTGAAGATTAGTGTTGTGAATGTTGTGAGAGATTTATCGATGATTACAAAGCCTATTAATGCTATTTGCAAGAATTGTCAGTTTGGAAAACAAGATAGAAACTACTTTAGGTCAAAGGAACAATCTACTACAGGACTACAAGATTTGATTCATGCAAATCTATGTGGTCCTACAAGAGTGATAAGTCTACAAGGTGAAAAGTACCTTATGCTTCTAATTAATGATTACTCTAGGTACACATGGGTTACTTTTCTTAGAGAAAAATCTAATGCATTAGATAGATTCAAGGCATTTAAGGCTATGGTATAAAATGAAGAAAATTTGAGAATAAAATTCTTGAGGTTTGATAGAGGTGGTGAATTCACCTCTAATGATCTTAATATGTTTTATGAAGTTGATGGAATAAAGAGGCAGTTATCTTCTCCTTGAACTCCTTAGCAGAATGGAGTTGTTGAAAGAAAGAATAGAATGATTCAAGAAGTTGCTAGATCAATTATTACAGAGGCAGGTCTAACATAATTTTACTGGAGAGAAGATATTCAAACTGATGTTTAGGTGTTCAATAGATTTCAATAAAATTCTAATAGTACTAAGACCCCCTATGAGTTATGGTATGGAAGAATTCCTATTGTCAAGTATTTCAAGGTATTTGGAAGCAAATTTTATATCAAACAGGATGAAGAAAATCTAGGAAATTTTGATGCTAGATGTCATGAAGGTATCTTCCTTGGATACTCTACTACAAGCAAAGCTTATATATGTTTCAATAAATATTTAGAAAGATTGTAAAGAGCAAAAATTTCAAGGTTGATGAGGCATTAAATAATTCAATTAAAATTGATGGATATGTATCTGATGAACCTGAATGCATAATAATAGAAGAAGTTGTGGAATAACAGGAGAAGTAGAATGAAGAAGAAGAAGCTTTGGTGGTGTCCACAAACATACCTAATGTGTGCAGAAAAATAATTAAAAAATTCAAATCATTGGAGACAAGAGGAAGGGAGTATTGGAAAGAAGTAGAGTTGTTGTTACTGATGAAATAAATGTATGCTTACTTTCTCAAGTTGAACCGAAGACAATAAGTAAAGCATGTAATGATGAGTATTGGATGAAAGCTATGGAAGAAGAACTTATGCAAATTGAGAAGAACCAAACTTAGGAATTGATCCCTAGACTGGTAGATGAAAACATAATTGGATCAAAAGTGGTATTCAAAAAAAGTCGAATAAGAATGGAGAAGTGGTTAGAAGTAAAGCAATACTTTTTTGTAAAGGTTAGTCACAAGTAAAAGGTATAGATTTTCACGATACCTTTGCCCTGATGACAAGGATGGAAGCTATCAAAATGTTTTTAGCATTTGTTGCTCATAAATATTTTAAAATTTATTATATGGATGTTAAGTCTACATTTTTGAATGGTGAATTGGAAGAAGTCTACATGGAACAATTGGAAGGATTTCAGTTGTCAGATCAACCAGATATGGTTTGCAAATTAAATAAGGCTTTATATGGATTGAAGCAAGCTCCTCGAGCTTGGTATACAAGGTTAGGTAGATATTTGATTCAACAAGGTTTCAACAAAGGTATGGCAGATAGTAATTTGTTTTTTAAAATTGAAAATGACAAGATCTTAATAGTGGTTGTATATGTTGATGACATTATCTTTGGAGGAAATGAAACAATGTGCAACATGTTTGTTGAAGAGATGCAAAAATAATTTGAGATGTATATGTTTGGTGAGATGAGTTTCTTTCTTGGGCTATAAATTAATCAAATAGAGAAAGGGATCTTTATTTCACAGTCAAAGTATGTGAGAGAAATGTTGAAGAAGTTTGGGATGGATGGTTCCAAACCAGTATGCACTCCTATGGTGACTAGCTACAAATTGAGTAAATGTGATGATTCACCTAAGGCTGATCAGAGAAAATATAAATTTATGATTGGTGGATTGTTGTATTTAACTACTACTAGACCAGATATCATGCATGCAGTTTGTCTTGTGGCTAGATTTCAAGAATATTTGAGAGAAACACATTTTGTTTCTATTAAGAGGATAATCATATATTTTAATGGAACTCTAGATTATGGCTTATGGTATCCTATGGATATTTATTTTAAGCTAAGTGCTTATACAAATGTAGATTGGGTAGGTTGTGTTGATAACAAAAAAATTACAAGTTGTGGTGCATTCTTTTTTGGTTGCAAACTGGTGTCTTGGTTCAATAAAAAGCAAGATTCAGTTTCCTTATCGACTGTAGAGATTGAGTATATTGTTGTGGAATCTTGTTGTACACAAGTTTTGTGGATGAGGATGGCATTGAAAGATATCAAAGTAATGTATGATGATCCTATTTCTATCTTCTACAATAATCCAAGTGAAATTAACATTTCAAAGAATCCAGTGATGCAATCAAGGACAAAGCATATATCTATCAGGTATCACTTTTTCAGAGAAAAGGTTGTGGAAAATGAAGTAAAGCTTGAGTATGTAACAACAAAGGATCAAGTTGCTGACATATTTACTAAGGGTCTTCCTAAAGATAATTTTGAGTATCTTTGGGAGAAGTTAGGGGTTATTATCACTTCTTTCTTGAACTAGATGCATATGGAGATGTATCAATCTAGTGGTTTTATGTATCTATCTTTCTTCTAGACTGATGTTTGGTGGCTACCTCTTAGGGGGAGTAGGTAGCGTCATGTGTTGTCATTGAAAGAGTATTTTGTTCTTAATTTCAAAGGGAAAATCAATGTAAAACATCCTTTTCCTTTTCCATTAATTTCAGAGGGGGAGAAAGTATCATGTGAAAAAATTTATGTACAAAGGGTAGAAACAAAAAAATCATGAAAAAAGTGTTCAGAGTTGTTGTGTTGTCTTTGATGGTTTCTCACATCATGTGTTTCCATCAATGACAAAAGGGGAGATTGTTGCAAGTATGAAGGTGTTTTCACTGATTTCAACAAGTTAATTGGTTTCCAACTAGTATTTGTTGTCATTGATGTCATTAATGATGGTTATATTGGAAACATCAAGTCTTGCAACATGAACATGAAGTGTATATAGATTGACCTAGTTCATGAAGTGTATATAGATTGATCTTCTTGTTCCTATGTTTTCATTGATGTCAACATAGTGACAATAGTATGGGAAGCTTATTTAGTATACCAAAAGCTAATCTCTACTGGAAGTGTTCTTTATTGATAAACCAGTGCATTGGTTTTTCAGTCTGGAATTCACCACAAGAAAAGATATGACTCTGAACTATTAACCATGTTATCATGACTCATTTAGATAGCTATATCTAGGATCTTGAGAAGTTTTGTGACAAGAGCAGAAATTTATCATTGATAGAGTTTAACTATGTACACTACAATTGTTTCATGACTCAACATGTTAGTGTGGGAGACTCTGCATTTTCATAAGAAGAAAATTATAATTATGCAGTTCTAATGGTAGTCTCTTTGATATTAATGTGATGAAACACTAAAGTAATATCAGATCTAGAAGGTGTTTTCTTTGAGAAGTGTATGTCAGTTTGGAGTTTTTGTGTTTAGGTCCTAGTCTCAGTCAGCCTAACATATGACATGCATTAGAAAGACTAGATATACTTTGTGGATGTTTTCTATAGATCTATGTTGACTTGATATGATGCACTACATGGATAAAAATGTTTTAAATTATATATGGTTCCAAAAAGAGTGTTTTTTTTTCCATCTAATTAGGCCAACCTAATTGATGAATGAGATATACTTCCATATATATGTAAGACTCTTTGAAGGAGAAAGAAGAGATGTGTGGTGTGAGGATTAAAAGTATAAAGGTGTGAATATGGGAAGGAGAAAGAAGAGAGGTGTGGTGAAGTGCGAAGAGGATTAAAGGATGTTTGAATATGCGAGCCTAAATGATTTATCAATTGAGCATTAGAATAGATTTGTTGAATGACTGTTGTGAGAAGTAGTACTTCTTATTTAGATCTTCATTGGAACTAAACCCTACACAAATAACATGTATTCCATTAGTTCATACTCTTGGAAATGATCCATAACTTTTGTATCTTGGTGGTTAGCCATCTTTTGTATTCAGGTTGTGACCTTTTCTAGGATAGTGAGTCTTGGCAGTGAGCCTTGTAATATATTGTATCTAGATAATATATTGTGAGCTAATCCTCACCATGGTTTTTCCCATTTTGGGTTTTTCACATAAAAATCATGATGTTCATGTGTGATGATGTATTATCTTGTTTCCATGTTCTCTCTTGTTCATTCAGTGAGATTTGTGATAATGTTTAGATGGATTTTATTTGAATGGTTTTATGGAATACTAATTCACCCTCCCTCTTAGTATTTTGGATATTCAACAATTGGTATCAAAGCTTGGTTCCTCTGAAGAAGTCTAACAACTTGAGGAAGGTCCTAAAATTTGAACATAAGAAAAAATTTCCTCTAGAAGTGGTCTTTATTGGTCATTCAGAAGAAAATGAAGATCTAAAGAATAACCTAAAGGAAGTGAATGATTGTATCAAGAATCTATGGAGAAGATATGAAGAAGCTTGTGATCAACTGAGAAGGGAACATGATGATATCATTGGTCTGTGACAACAATTGGAAGAAAAAAAAAAGAATTGAAGAATGTCAAAAAGTTGAAATTCAAGAGAAGATGGATAAATGTGTCAAGCTCAAGCAAGAAATGGAAATTTTGATATCAAATCTAGAAAAAGGAAAAAATATTTGAGGATAAATTCAAGGTAAACTTTGCAATGCTTGATGAGTTGATTATTTCTCAGAGACCTTTAATGGATAAAAGAGGTTTAGGGTTTGAAGAAGGATAGAGTTTAAAAATAAGGAAATCTCCTGACAAGAGAACTTAGTGCAAAGATGGACAAATCAAGGACTTAAGAAGCAATTCTGGAAGGACTCCCATCAGATAGCCTAATGCTCAAAGGTACTTATCTTTTAACGATGCTTGTTATTCCTGCAATAAATTTGGACATAGGGAAAAGAACTACAAAAGTAGAATGAATGGCACTTTATCATTCTCTGGAAAATGTTTTAAGTGCAAGAAGTTTGGACACAAGGCTAATTAGTACAAATATAGTTTGAATAAAATAAATTATGGAAGGAAGAATGTAGTTTTTCATGAATGCAGTAATTTGGAACATTTTGCTAGAGATTGCAAAAATAGAAGGATAAAAATAATTATCCAACAAAGAGGCATGAACCAATCATTGATCTGTTAGAAGCAAGAAAATAAATAAAAATAATCTAGAGAAAGGAAGGAGAATTCAAGCAAGTTGAATCAGAAGTATCAATTTTATCTGTGTCATCCTCTAGTGCAAATACGTGCATCAAATTTTGAGTCAGACAATGCCTAAGAGGGGGGAAATTATTAGAAAATTTAATAAACCCCTCATTGATACTTGTTTTGAAATCATGATAGAATTATATTTAATGTGGTAACGAATTCAAGGAATTTTTCAAATGCATGTGTGAAGAATGAAGTTCATCGAATTTGGAAGGATGGTAGTGCACATGAATTTTGAGGTGATGTACCTACAATTTGAAGCATTTATTACAAAAGAATTCAGAATGAAGGAAATAAATTTAGAAGTATCAAGGAAATCACATAAAAAAGGAACTTGTGAATACAGAGAAGCATGCAAAGGAAGTTTGAAGAAACCATAGCAATTCAAGTTTCTGGATTTGCTAAAGAAAGAAGAAATTCAAGTGGATTCAAAACGTGCTCCAGAAGCTAGACATCTACTCTTATTCTTTTTGGAAATTACAAAGGTATTATACTTGTACAATCTTTCAATTTTATGTAATGGATAATTCAAAGGTTGCAGATATTTAAAATAAATCATAAGTTAAATTGAAGAAATATTTAAAAAATATTTCAAAAGAATCTGTTGGTGCATTCCTCCTAGAGTGTTACCCACTTAAGATATCTATGCATAAGTTTATAATATAGTTGATAAAATGTTACCGGTTTGGTTAAGTATCCTATGGAAGAATGAATTGGAAGAAAATCATGATGCATATTAAATCTTAGTTGAGAATAAGTTGGATGTATGGTAGAAATCCCCTCTGTTCAAATTCGACAAGAAATATATTAAAATAATTTTGAGCAAGATTCATGATGAATCAATTTGGATTGATGAAGCTCACTTGATAACCAGAGATGTAATAAGAGATATGACTAGTTTGTGTTCCTCTGGACCAATTCCTAGACAAAAGTCTATGAGTGAACAAGAGATAATTGAGATGACTAGTGTGAATCTCGAAGGTAAAGAACTTGTTTTAAGAACAATTGAAAATTTGATCATTAGGTATGCTACGATGGTTATTGGTCACAAAGTTTGTTTACCAAGCAATGACCACAAAATTTCTACTGTTGTTGTTTACACTACTATTGATATGGTTAGGAGTGGTATGGATTATGACCTATGTGAGCTACTTCAAATGAAGCTTTTGAAGAACTTGAAGGAAATCAAGAAGAGCAAGAAAAATAAATTCTAGTATGGAAATTTGATTGTTTGCTTACTCTTTTACTTCATCAAAGAGCTACCGATAATTGGTTGGATAGAGTGGAAAAATGTAGAACATATTGCTCATCAGATCAATAATTTCATGATAAACCTTGGTGGTTCAAATGCTGAAGAGACTGATCTTGCTACATTCTTTGGAACATTTCATATGAGGATGAACAAAAGAACAAAGATTCTATAAAATGTGACTAAGAAATACTTTGAAAATATTAATTTCCTAGTTTCTATATATTTTTGTTATATAGAAGCAACTGAATCCAAATTGGTGTGGATATCTAAACTAGATTATGAAGTGACTAAAGTTGATATCTATCATTATGAAAAAATACTCTTAGACAGCCCCCAAGAATCCTAATGAAGAAGAAATTTCTATGTCTAAAGCCTTTGGCAGTGCAACCAAAACAAGAAAGAAGAGAAAAGGTGTTGTTATCAAACAAGAAGTCACAGAAGAAATTGAATCAGAGTGAGCTCAACATGAGCATGAAAGAATAAACATTCATGGAGCTTTAAAATAATTGCAAAAGGTAATCCATGATGCTAACTTCGATTCATCTATATCAATTATGGAAAATCTTAGAAGCATGATTAACTCTTTGAAAGCATATATCTCTAGACTAGAAGTACAAACTGGAATTAGGTCTAAAGAAGAAAATTGAGAAGATATCAAATAGAAATGTGCAGATGCATGTCATAGAGTGGTGAAGAAATTGAAGTGTGTACAATTTTGTGAGAATGAAGCTCAGTAATTAATTTCTTTCTGCTTTAATTGGTCTAATAGTACACTAAATATAAGAGATGAGATAAGGAAAAGTGAAACTCAGATGAGTACTCAAGTAGATATGTATAGCTTGGTAGATGATAGAGATAATTAGAGATGGTCTTACATTGTTTAGCTTTCGGATAAATTATTTTCCTTACATGATCAAAGAATAGAAGTAATTAAGTAATTTTTGGCACTCAAATATATTGTAAAACTCAGGAATATTCTTGTATCTAGTGCTCTTGATAGTATTGGGAATCTATTAGAAGTTAATCTCAGTCCAAATACTTTAGTAGATGGTATAGAGTCTTTGAATAAGCTTAAACTACTATACAAGACTCTTGTAAGTGTGAAAGAAGCATGGGAAGAAGGAAAAGTTTCATGGAAGGATATCGTGAAGAATCTCAACAGTTCCTCTTCTTCAGGTTAATACATTCTTTTTTTGTACATACCATTCTTCTAGTAAATTTTTTATGCATATACATATATCAGATCCCTATACATCCTTTTCCATTGATAATGTATTGAAAGGGGGAAAGATAGAGAGATAGAAAGACATATAGAGGAAAAACATTTTTTTAAAAGAACTATTTTGAAAGGGGGAGTATTTAGATGCCTCTTATTGACATAAAAATGTTTTCGATATACATGTTGCCATCAATGCCAAAGGGGGAGATTGTTGGAAATATGGAGTCTTGCAACATGAGCATGAAGTGTATATAGATTGATCTAGCTATTCCTATGTTTTCATTGATTTCAACATGGTGACAATAGTATAGAAAGCTTATTATTTAGTATACCGGAAGCTAATCTCTATCGAAAGTGTTCTTTATTGATAAACCAATGTGTTGGTTTTTTAGTCTAGAATTCACCACAAGAAAAGATATGACTCGAAAATATTAATTGTGTTATCATGACTCATTCAAACAATTATATCCAATATCTTGAGAAGTTTTGTGACAAGAGAAGAAAGTTAGCATTGATAGAGTTTAACTATGTACTCTACAGTTGTTTCACAACTTAGCATATCACTGTAGGAGACTCTACATTTTCTTAAGAAGAACATTATAATGTTTCAGTTCTAATGGTAGTATCTATGATGTTAATGTGATGAGAAAATGAAGTAATATCATATCTAGAAGGTGTTTTCTTTGAGAAGTGTATGCTGGTTTGCAGTTTTTGTTTTTAGGTCCTAGTCTTAGATGACCTAACATATGGTATGCATTAAGAAGACTAGATATACTTTGTGGATGTTTTCTATAGATCTACATTGACTTGATATGATGCACTACATGGATAAAAATGTTTTAAATCATATATGGTGCCAACAAGAGTGTTTTTGATTATTTTGTTTTCATCTACTTAGGTTGACCTAATTGATGAATGAGATATACTTGCATATATATGTAATACTCTTTGAAGGAGAAAGAAGAGGTGTTTGGTGTGAGGAGAAAAAGTGTAAAGGTGTGAATATGGGAAGGAGAATGAAGAGAGGTGTGGTGAAGTACGAAGAGGATTAAGAGATGTTTGAATATGCAAGGCTAAATGATTTATCAGTTGAGGATCAAAACAGATTTGTTGAGTGATTGTTGTGAGAAGCAATACTTCTTATTTACACCTTCATTTGAACTGAACCCTGCACACATAGGGTGTATTCCATCAGTTCATACTCTTAGCAAAGAGCCATAACTTTTGTATCTTGGTGATTAGCCATCTTTTTTATTTAGGTTGTGTTCCTTTCAAGGATAGTGAGTCCTAGTAGTGATCCTTGTAATATAATATATCCAAATATAATATATTGTGAGCTACTCCTCACCGTGGTCTTTCCCATTTTGGGTTTTCCACATAAAAATCCTAGTCTTCAAATGTGATGATGTATTGTCTTGTTTCCATGTTCTCTCTTTTTTATTCAATTAGATTTGTGATAATGTTTAGATGGATTTTATTTCAATCATTTTATGGAATATTGATTCACCCCTCCTTGTAGTATTTCAGATATTCAATAGGTTATTAGCTATAGAAAATTGCAATAAAGGGCAGTTGTAGGTATTCAATGTTTTCTCTGAGTTTTTCTTTGGGATTTCTTGCTATGCTAGTAAGGATCTAAGGTATTGTTCCTGGTTGTTGTAAGTTACTATATCCAAGTTTTGGGTTATTGTATCATTGTACAGTGTGAGTTATGTTCACTAGTTGTGAACTGTGCTTTTCTATGTATTTGGTTGAGGTCCAAGAGAAATGTTGTTGCTCTAAATTTCTTCTTGTCTGAGTCTTATGACTTGAGGTTCTTAGGATAAGTTTCTAAGGTTGTGTTCAAGTTAATTTTGTTATTTGGAAAGATTGGATCGTGCTAGGGATATATGTGCTTAATTCATTTATGTTTTTTACACTAGTTTGGTCAACCTTATGTTTAACAATACTTTCAAAGTTTATGGAAGCATGTTGAGGTGTGTTGGGACTTATTTAGGTACTCATTAGAATTTTTTTGGGTCTCGCTCATTCTAATTCCACTCTAGAGTGCTTTGGTGCTAACCTAATTTGAATTTGTAAATGCAAATGATATGTGGCCCACTTTGGTTGAAGTTCAAAATTGAAAAAGGTATAAATAAAGGTTGATATGTAGAAAGGAAATGAATGCAAGAAAGATAGATGTGAGATAGATGTGAAACAGTTTATATGTGATGTGAGATTGAGTAGATCAATATGAAATCTAACTGTGAGTTTCCAAAATTAGTGAGTTGAAGGTGTACTCTATCATTCAAGCATGTCTATAAGTGTGTGAGTGCATTGTGGTGGAAATCTTCATTGCATTGATATTTTTTTCTCTATAAAAAATCTCTTCTACATTCTTTGTAATTATGTGGCAGTGAGCCCTTCTGATGATTAACCCTTGTTGGATAGTGAGTCCTATTTTTGTAGTGAGTCTTCTCTAGCAGTGAGCCTTTGTATTCAATTTTTATACTCTCTATATTGTGAGTTAATCCTCACCATGGTTTTCCCCTTATTGGGTTTTCCACATAATTCTTGTGTTATTATGTGTGTGATGTTTTTTAGTTTCTATTTTTGCACTTAATGGTTAATCATAATAGCAAAGTAAATTATTTGTGAATAATAATTGATCTAATCCTTGTTGGAAGTGCTTAAAGGTTAAAATTTGTTACAACTAATTCAACCCCCTCTCAGTTGTCTTGTTCAATAGAGTTATTATGTTAATGAAGATAATGGTACATCTAATGATGAGGAATTAGACTATCCAAATGATGGAAGCGATGAGTGCTTATTCATGGTTTTGAATGTTGGAACTAATTCTACTAACCCTAAAATATGTGTGCAAGAAATTGCTTTAGAAACAAGTCACAATATTGAAGGAACTATGTTGACTTCCTCTCATGTACGAGAAGAGAGAAACTACTGGATAATTGATAGAAGATGTTCAAATCATATGACAGGGGATAAAAGTATGTTAAACTTGAGAAATATTATGGTGGTTTTTTTTAGTTTGGTGATGACACATCTGCTAAAATTTATGGAAAAGGTTCAATTAGTTTTGATGGAAAGCATAAGACATATGATGTTCTTTATGTCAAGGTTCTCTGACATAATCATCTCAATGTAGGAAAAATATGTAGCAGAGAATACAATCTGATGTTTCAAGATGATGGTTGTGAAATCAGAAAAGGAAGCTCCAAAACTTTGGTTTTTGTAGGAATAAGGACATAAGGGAATGTTTATCAACTCAAAGGTGTTGGTGGTAAGTGCATTATGACTCAAACTAATGAAATTTAGTTGTGTCATAGAAGAATGTTCCATATCAATTTTGATAGCCTAGTCAATTTTAGCTCTACTCATGTTGTGAGAGACATGTCAAGAATTGCAAAGCCTATCAATGTAATTTGCAAAGAGTGTCATTTTGAAAAATAAACAAAGAAGAGGTTCAAAACTAAAGAATACTCTACCGCAAGACCTTTGGATTTGGTGCATATGGATGTATGTGGACCTACCAAAACAAGAAGCTCTCAAGGTGATAGGTATTTTATGTTGTTAATAGATTACTATTCTAGAATTACTTGGGTGACCTTTCTCAAAGAAAAAATATAAGATCTAGATAAGTTTAAAGTATATAAATCTATGGTTGAGAATGAAATGGATCCAAAAATTGAGTGTTTAAGTTCTGACAGAGGTAGTGAGTTCACTTCAATTTTTGTGAAGATCATGGGATAGAAAGTACTTTATTATCTTCTAGAACTCCACAATAGAATAGGGTTGTGGAGAGGAAGAATAAGACAATTCAGGAAGTAGCAAGAACCATGTTGAAGGAGTCAAATCTACTGAATTCCTACTGAAGAGAAGCAAGTCATACCACAGTCTACATTATTTACAAATTACAAGAAAGAGTGAATAGTTCAAAAACCCCCCCTATGAGCTATGGTATGGAAAAAATTCTACTATGAAATATTGTATAGTGTTTGGGAGTAAGTGTTATATCAAGAGAGATGAAGATAACCTAGGAAATTTTGATTCAAGATCAAATGAAAGAATCTTCCTTGGATATTCTACAAAGAGCAAGGAATACAGGTGCTACAATAAAAGGCTAAAGAAGATAGCTAAAAGTGCAAGTGTCAAAGTGGATGAAGAATCACATAAGAGCTCAGTGTTGATAGAAGGATATGAATCTGATGAATCCCCTTATAGAGAAGAAGAAAAAGAAGAGAAAGAAAAGGAGATGTTAGTGGAAGAAGAAGAAGCTTTGGAAAAGAATAATAAGACTCCTAAGTATGTGTAGAAGAATCATTCTGAGGATCAAATAATTGGAGACAAAAGAAAAGGTGTGCTGACAAGAAGAAAAGTTGTTATGGTAGAGGAACAAGTAAACTTTTGTTTACTTTTTAAGATAGAACCTAAAATAGATACTAAAGCATGTAGGGATGAAAATTGGGTGAAAGCTATGGAAGAATATCTAAGGTAGATTAAGAAGAATCAAACACGGGAATTGGTCCCAAGACCAAAAAATGTGAATCTAATAGGAACTAAATGTGATTTTAGGAAAAAAATGAATGAGAATGGAAATTTTATTAGAAAGAAGGCTAGGCTTGTGTGTACAGGCTACTCGCAAGTGAAAGGAATTTATTTTGAAGAGACTTTCTCTCTCGTAGCAAGAATGGAGGCTATTAGGATCTTTTTGGCTTTTGCGTCACATAAGGAATTTAAAGTATATTAGATGGATGAAATGTTTGCATTATTGAATGGTGAGTTGGAAGAAGAGGTATACATTGAATAATCAGAAGGTTTTCAATTTTTAGAAGATCCTAATATGGTTTGTAGGTTAAAAAAGGAATTGTATGGACTCAAACAAGCTCCTAGAGCTTGGTATGCAAGATTGAACAAGTACTTATTGCAGCAAGGATTCAAAAAGGGTACTGTAGATAGCAACCTGTACTTCAAAGTTGAGAGAGATCAAATTTTGATTGTGGTTGTGTATGTTGATGACATAATATTTGGAGGAAATGAGGAAATGTGTAAAAGGTTTGTAGAGATGCAAAATGAGTTTGAAATGTCAATGTTTAGGGAGATGAATTTCTTCCTTGGGATACAAATCACTCAATCAGAAAAAGGTATATTCATTACACAATCAATATATGTTCAGGAAATGTTAAAGAAGTTTGGAATGGAGGACTTAAACTAGTATGTACTCCCATGGTTACTGGTTGTAAGTTGAGAAAAAATGATGAATCTCTTAAAATAGATCAGACTAAGTATAGATCCATGATTTTTGGATTACTATACCTAACTGCAACTAGATCAAATATTATGCATGTAGTATGTATTGTGGCAAGATTTCAAGAAGATCCTAGAGAATCACATGTGGTAGCAGTTAAAAGAATATTTAGATATTTGAAGAGTACTTTGGATTATAGTCTACGGTATTTGTTGATATATTTTATGCCACCCTTGCATGCACATAATTTATATCTTGATCTGGATTAGGATCTATGACAATTGCTTAATGAATGCTTAGTATTTACTACAATTAATTCAAAGCTTTAAAAATGAATTAAGAGAATTAAAATGCTTAAATAAACATACCATTATAAATGTGATAAACAAAATGAAAGAGAGAAAAGAGAAAGAAGATAGAACACAAGTTGATAATGGAGTTTTCCAAATGGCTATGTCTCTAAGTCCCTCTCCAACAGAGTGTCTGATCCTATTATGCTCCAAAATCAGGATTACAAAGGCTTCAACTGCATTGCAAATCCATCTCCTTCCAACACAACAACATCATGTTCCTTCGTTGCACAAAAATGGCTACAATGTCTTCAAAGCATTCTCTCCTTCTCATCACCTAGTTTCCTTTCCAAGCTCATAAACCCCCCTTTTTATAAAAAAAAATTTACCCATTATAGGTTTTAACCACCAAATTACAAAAGTCTCCCCTTCACAAAAAAAAAGCCTGAAAATATCACTTTAAGCCCTCTTGTTATTTCACTGTTTTGGCTTTATCCAATTGGAGGACTTAGGTTTAACCACTTAGGGTTATTTATTTAAGTTTAGGAACTTTCGGGTTTAATACTTAGTTAAAATAGCATTGGCCCATATACTATATCAAAATGGTAAATGGATTAA
>VDFB02104200.1:0-18987 GCA_007258455.2 Sequoia sempervirens | reverse complement strand
AAAGTCCTTTCATTTCTTGCATATCTACTTTCATTAGGGAAGGCACATTATGCTCTTTGCCAAATTTAGTGTTCACTAGAAGTGAGATCCTTACTTTATTCTAATCCTCTGCAGCTTGTGCATTTATTCTTTTTGGTGGAGTAGCTCCTCAACTTGTTTAAAATTTATAATTTCCACATCATCTATAATTACATTTTCTTTAGAAGTGGATAGATTCATAATATGAGAAGTCACATCAAGAATGTCTTCTGTATAAGAGATATCTAGAGGATTTGATCCTTGATTATTTCAGCATTCCTTATTCCTTCCAGTATTCTTGTTGTCTTTACAAAATTTTCCTTTTCCATCCTTTTTATTTCTTCTTTTTCCTTCCCCATAAAAATATTTATTCTTTATTTGATTCTAAATTCTTGAGATTGATATTGGGACAATTTAACTCTTTCATCATGGGAGCTAAATACCCCAACCTTTTCTAGTGCCTGCTACCTCATTCTAGCTTCTTCAAAAATAACAACATTCCTTTTGCTACTAAGAACATCTTCCAAACTTACTAGAAGATAATAAATGATTTCATTAAGAGCCATCTTCTTTTCTTCTTTCCATATCAGAGATAACCTTTCCTTCTTTTGTCTAGAAAGTCCTTTTATTTCTTGCATATTTGTTTTCATCAAGGAAGGCACTTTATGTTCTTTGTTAGATTTAGTGTTCACCAGAGGTGAGATCCTTATTTTATTCTAATCCTCTATAGCTTGTGCATTTTTTCTTTTCAAAGGAGTGGTCTCGTCAACTTATTTAACATTTATAACTTCCACATCATTTGTAATTACATTTTCTTTAGAAGTAGATAGATTCACAATATGAGGAGTCACATTAGGAATGTCTTGTATATTAGAGATATCTGGAGGAGTTTGATCCTTTATTATTTAAACATTCCTTAATCCTTCCAATATTCTTGTTGTCTTCTCAATTGTTTCCTTTTCCATCCTTTTTATTTATTCTTTATTTGATTATGAATTCTTGAGCTTGATATTGGGACAATTTAACTCTTTAATCATGGGAGATGGATACCCCAACCTTTTCTAGTCCCTGCTACCTCATTCTAGCTTCTTCAACGACAACAACAACACTCCTTTTGTTGTTGAGAACATCTTCCAAACTTACTAGAAGATGATCAATTATTTCATTAAGAGCCATGTTAAAACTGTTCATATATATAACAATTTCCTTTTCAATTGTGTTCTTGTCATCATGAGATGATTCATAATAAAGAGAAACAAATTCCTTTAAATCATCATGTTGCATAATTACATTAATGGTAGGTTCAAGCTGTAGAGGGAATTGTTTAGATGTTTCTGAAGGAGACTTCATTGTTTCTACCAATCTCCTTTTCCATGGATATATATTTTTCTTCTTCTTGTTTTCTATTCTTCTTCCTCCTCTTCAACCTATATAATTTCAACTCTTCTTCTTGAAATTCCTCATCTTTAACTTCATTTACTGGAGTAATATTTTCTCTTGTTACTTTCTTTTTAGGTCTTGGCTTCTTTCTTTCTACAGTTTTGGTCTTTATCAAAACATTAGTAGCAACTCTTTTTCTACTAAGAGGAGTTCAGGTATGTTTGGATGTAGTGGTGGTGGTAGAAGCAGATCTACTTGATCTTTTAGATGTTGGCATAACAGTGGTAGCATGAGATGCTTTTGAAAAACCTTTAGGAGTCCCAAAAATTTCTTTTAGCTTAGACACCTTCTTTCCTACATTCTTCTTTGCATTTTCTTTTTCCCTCTCCTTAATCTATTTGTTGGTTATTTCATCATATGTACCAAACCTTATGACAAAAGGATCCTTAGGTTTACTGAGAAAAATGTCAGCATAGGAAATCCAATTTTCTCTAGGAAGTTCATAGGGCAGCCTTGTAATCCAAGAAGTCCTTGGTTCAACTACTTCCATATAATAATTATCTTTGTCTAGCATAAAGGTGATTTCATTTTTATACTTCTCACAACTTGTGAGGGTACTCTATCTCTCTCATGCATCTCACTCTAGAGGGTTTTAAAGAAACCCCAAAATGTTGTGTTGCATTGAGTGTCATCAAGAAAGCTATGGATATGATCCTTTATATGATGTGCAACAAGAATATTCTTTTTTCTAGACCACATTCTTAAAACTAGGCATCTCTCATAAAATAGAACATGAGACAAATGATGAAAGTTCTATATCAAAAGGTGTAGTGATATTCCTTGGTTTTGTGTAGATTTTCCAATAGTTGTTACTGAAAGTGTTCATAGAGATCATAATATTTTCCTTTCTCTACCATATGATGAGCAATATGGATGGAGGTGGTTGTAGTTGATCCTACTCTATTTGAGTAGTATATCTTGTATGCAATTCCCATTTTCGTATATTGGAACCCTAGCTTAGATATGCCATTCATAGTAATTTCCCTTTTGTCAAATTTAGCTCTGATAAGCCTCATAACTTCATTCTTGATAGATTTTAGTGTAGGTACCGGTTTAGTGGAGCACAATCTAGTTACAACCTTGATAGATTCTTTTGTAATTAGATGGAGTTGATCAAGCCAAAATATATCCTCATGAATTTGAATTAGAGAAAATCTAACCCATTTGTATTCATAGCCAAAGTAGGTTAAATCATTCCATACATCCAATCCTTTTCATTCTACCTTTTCATATTCTGGTTTGAGTTGAAAGTCATCACCTAGGAGATTATTGAACCTAAAATATGTCATCTTTAGATGATCATATTCATTTAGTTGTGAATGAATGTAGATGTGAATATCTTCAAAGTGGATCACATAGATTGGAACATGGTATAAATCACATTCCTTGTTGGTTATAGTTGATATATATGGGTGTTTCTTGAATTTTGGCCTTGGTCTATCCACAACTTTGATGACAACATGAGTAGCCATGATAGATCTTACTACAACTAGGGTTTAAAAAAACCAAAGAAATACTTTTGAATGCTATTGTTAATATTTGTATGAAGCTTGTTGAACACTTTCTCCACTTCTTTAGCTATATTGCACTCACTTGGGATAGTTTGAATGAATTTAATTTGATCAAAATGAGCTAAATATACCTCATACTAACCCTAGTTGTTTCACAACAATTTTTTTTGTCTATTTAGCAAATTTTATGACTTGTGAGATTGTAGTGATTCATAAGCCTCCAAGACACGTCTATAGAAAGAGTATTGTCTCTAGAAACATAACCAATCAAGTTCATATCAAAATTTACCAACATGTTGAATATTTCAGGATCTCAAGTATTTCAAGGGTATGATAAGTTGAATTGCAACTCCCCTTGAGTCAATACTCTCTTTAGTTACCAGAAAACCCATCTACACCATGTTGAGGTACAAATTCATTCCTTACTTCACATTCTTCTTTCTTCTACCAAACCTTGTTCATCTCTTTATTTTGCTAACTAATGACAGGCTTCCTTTGAAGAGTAGAAGACCTTCTATTCTTTCCCTTGCAAAATATTGCAATGTGTCCTTGTATATTGCAATTATAGCAAACAATATTGATTTTCAAAGAATAATTTCTTATTCTCCCATTAGATCTACAATCAAAAACTTTATGAATGAATTTGTTGCATGAGTACCAATAACCCTAGAAA
The DNA here is from genome assembly GCA_007258455.2 of Sequoia sempervirens. Lineage (NCBI taxonomy): Eukaryota > Viridiplantae > Streptophyta > Pinopsida > Cupressales > Cupressaceae > Sequoia > Sequoia sempervirens. The sequence continues at coordinate 15,345 of VDFB02104200.1, read as the reverse complement.
GAGTGAGAGGTCATAACATGATTATTCCTTATCCTTTTACTTATGCATTCATTATTCTTGTGGCCAAATTTATTGCAAGCATAGATTTTACCATTAAATGATTAAGATATACCATTATACCTTGGAGGCCTAAAGGAATTTAAAATTATCTTGTTTCTGCACTCAACTGCCTTATGAAAAATTTTGTTGCATGCATAGCAGTTACCTTTGAACTTGATAGGAGTAGTTTGGGTGGGCTTCTTGAAATTCACTTTCTTGTTTTAGGTGTGCAATCACCTTATTTCTTAATATCTTGATTTGTCTTTACATATTTGGAGGATGTATCCTTTATTTTAGATTTTCATTTTTCCATGAAGTTATCACACATATTTGTAGATGCCTTGAACATAATAATTTTCCCCTTTTCAAAGCCAAGCCCAAATTTCTCTTCGAAGGGATTTTGAGAATTAATTAATTCATCAAGAATTTAAGAACCTCCTTTCAATTTTAGACCTTTATCAATTTTCTCTTTTCCCTTTCAAGTTACTTTATTAGAGTAACAATTTCTTCCTCAAGCTTTGAACATTCAATAGTTTTATCTTGAAGCTTGGTATTCAAACAATCTTCAATCCTTTTGCCTTCCCCAATCTTAACTTTCAAGTCAGAGATCACAACTTCTACTTCCTTGAATTTATTTCCTTCTTCTAACTTCTTCTTTTGATTATTTTTCCTTTGCCTTTAATTTTTCAATTATCTCTTTTTATTTTTCCAGCATACATTCATATTTTATATTTTGTAACCTTGCTTTATCAAGATCCCCAAGAGAAGACCTGAGTTCACCTTCAAAATCAACTTCACATTCTTCCAGATTGATATCCCATCCTTCAAGTTCCATTGATTATAGGTTTTGTTCTTTGATGAACATATCATTGATGATTTCCATAGATTCCATGTGTTCAAGTGCAGGATCTACCTTAGCTATTAGGATTTTTCAGGGCACTTGGCTTTGATACCAATTGCTGAACACAAAGCAATGTTGAGAGGGGGTGAATCAACATATATTGAAAAAAAAACATTCCCATATGTAGATAACACATCCCATCACATGAATTGAAAGAACAACAAAAAATGAAAACATGTACCACACCATAACACCAAGATTTTTATGTGGAAAACCAAATGAGGGAAAAACCATGGTGAGAGTTAACTCACAATATAAAAGCTCACCGCTTAGAAAGGATTTACAATGAAGTTTAATGCTCATTTCCTATTGAAATGAAAACACTAAAGAAGAGAAAAATTCAAGAGTAAGATAAAAAAGACATGATGAGACTCACTGTCTCAAAGTAAGGTACATGAAAATTAATGTAATAAACTAAGACTAAATTGTTGAAGATCAGGCATCTAACTTATGCTAATATATCAGTTCCTTTTTCACACTTTTTACAACATCATACAAAATCCAGACACTTCATACTTTTCTTAATCCACATCAAAACACACATCACACTTCACAAGTTATTTTTCATTCTATAAATAACCTTCATAGCAATACAAAACCTCCAATTAAGTCGGCTAAAAGATGACCCTTAGATGTAACAAATGATATTGCATAGGTCAACCAAAAAAACATATCCAAGGTGAAATAAATTTGATTGTGAGGCCTAAGGTCATTTCCACACATTCTCCAAAATAATATTAAATGACTAGGATCAACCACAAATGAAGAAAGCAAGTCATGTCATCTTGATTAGTACAAGTACCATCAATATTGTTACTGCTTCACTTCACACCATTAGGGAGATACCAAAAACATCACATGAATCAAGATATGAAAAATTTAGGTAATCTACAATATCCCTATAACTTCCTCCATAAAGATTTGATCATTAAATGTTCACACAACTGAACAAGCTTATTGAAAATGAAAAAAACAAAGCATTCTAGATCAATTGTAACACATTGTTAATTGGAGATTAAGCTTCTAGATCTCCAACACACTTGATACTGTTAGATAATGTGTATTGATCACTACTAATCATGTCCTCAAATCCACAAGACCAAACCAACACCTCTAGAGGAATGTAGAGCATTCCAACCAACCTTTATCATTGCATTGCAATTTTAGGCAATAGACTGAAACACTATCAACTATAACTTTGATTGTAGGAAGTGTGAAGAATTGATTCTCTAGATATAATATTTTCATAGTATGGCCATCATTTCATTTGAACCAAAAGATATAATATTGCGTGACATATGGATGCAAACTAAAAAATCATGCTATTACCTTAGGGTATACACAATTATTTCCCTAGCCAATCTTCTGCAACCTATTTGAACATGCGGTACATGATTCTAGAATGATATCAAGGTAGACATATTATAGACACATTAGAACATGAGTATCATCCTATGTAACATTCTTGGATCACCATTCTTCCTTATACTACTCTATAGAAATGCCTCAACACATATCAACTTATGCTGCAACTAACTCCATAGTATGTACATATTTCAACAACACATCTAACATAAATGCCAATCCAAATAGGGTTGACATCAAAGAAAACACTTGTTTCCAATAGTTCCATCTTGCTATTCTTAATTGCTTTCTTGGAAAGGATACCATTGACCATCCTTAACCCTATCATTCCATGGATGACTTCCTTTGTGAGTTGATAGGGTTTGTATAGGTACATAAACTCGTTGTGCACCCGACTCAACACAATTCAAATCATGCCCCCTCATCACAAAAACATAGATAATATTTCTAGATATCAAGGTTATTCTGACCAATCTCCATGTATTCTAGCTTGTATGTCCTATTGTAATCTTCCAATAGTTTTTTCTAGAGGTCCTCTAGCTTAATGTGGTCTATCTCTACAATTGTATCATGGATATATTTCCAGAAATATTCCAAGTATACCACATTGTGAGGAACCAATAATTTTTTTCCCTCTTTATCTTTTTCTAGGGACTTATAAGGATACTTTTGGTATTTTGGGTGAGGCTTCTCTAAGATCTTTACTATTGTGGGAGTGGTCATTGGTATGTGGGAGAATTTTATAGAGTGTAAAGAGCTGTTAGGGTTCTAGACTCAAATGAGAATATCTCAGAATGCAAAGTGTGATGGAAGCAAGTAAGTGAATGAGTGGGATGTGAGCTGTTATATAGATAGATGGGTGGATGGGCATTTAATGCTCTTCCTATTACATAGGGTTTTTGTAGCCATTCATTTTTAGAATGTGATAGGTTATCTTTTTGGTTTTTTTTTAATCTTTTTTTGTTTTTTCCTAAGATTTAAACTATAGTACATAGTATACATTAGAAGGTTAGTCTCTTATTTGATGTTTTCACCTTGTTGACAAGTGATAGTGCTTGATGTGTGCTCCATTAACATTCCTTTTCATGAGCGTTCCATCTAGATATTTTAGCTTGACCAATCTAGAATAATTGATTTCGTGAATGTAATAAGGACCTAGCCATCTGACCTTTAACTTCCCTTGCTTCTTAAACTTGTCATATTATAACAACACCAAATCCCCTATTTTGAATGTTTTCAACCGCAAGTATCTATCATGCCATGATTTTTGTATTTTCCTTTCTAATTGGTGGTTATACATTGTAACTTGTTGGATCTCATCCAATTTATCCAAATATTCTATCCTTTGTTCCAAAGATTGATCATCCTTCCACCACAAAGTGAGTGCAATGTGTATATTGGGAACTATGAAGTTCATAGGTACTGTCGCATCAATACCATACACCAATTGAAATGAAGTGAACTTACTTGTCCTTTTATAAGATGTGTGGTATGCCCAAAGTACCACATTTACCTTTAAATCCAAATCTATTCTATTCCCATCACACATATTGGTTAATGCATTGCCAATTATCTTGCTCAGTGCTTCACTTGCCCCATTTATGATAAAAAATAAGTTGGGTTGCCCCAATTAATTTTTTTTATCTTCACTAAAATGTAATGACATTTCAGTTTTAAGTTATCCATTCAACTTCTAATGAGGACATGGATGGTGACCTTTTAGATTCTATGAAAATGTATAAAATGTCTCAATTCAAAGCCAACAGACAGAGTGTTACGCATACATCTCTTTAGATTACTTTGTCAAGTTGTGGCATACATCTCATTTGATGAGTTTTTCAAATTATATTAACTCTCCTAAATAGTGTCCCAAGGGACTGCATCTCTCCCATGAGTTTTCCCAACTTGTATGGACTTTGGGAATACAAATCTCTTATGATATTTCCCAAGTTGTATGGATCTAGGGCATACATCTCTTTCACAAGTTTTCCTAAAATTTACAATATTTTTTATATTCTGAATAAAACAATGTCTTCACTTTGTCTATTATGCTTTACTATACTACCAAACCTTGCTGAGTATTATCCTTTAAATTCACAAAATTCACATAAATCATTTGGATAAGTGGTATAAGATCCATTGGCATCCTTGGACTGGTGATCTCCCTCATGGCCCACAACAAATTGTTTCCATTGATTGTCTTCCACTTCTTGCACTAGCAGGCCTCATTGGTCATAAAGTTGATGAATTAAAAAAGACATTCATGCATAGTTTCCTTGAGATCTTTAGAATATTTTCCATTTGAAAACAAGGTTTTTTTTTATCTCTCTTTTTTTTTTTACCCCCAATGTTATTTGCAACATTTTGGCACATTGAATGGAAGAAAATACAAGGTAGTTGTGTTTGATGAAAAAGCTACTGTTGTAGGGGATTTTTTATTAGAAAACAATCGATGTAGAAAGATGTTGCAAGGTTAAGTAGATTATTTTTCAATGCTTGTGTATGAGAATAATCACTTTAATAAATTCTAGGTCAACAAAATGGAGATGAAGGATGATCTTGAGGCCGTAGCAACACCACCTGTAGAAGGTGGTGGCATTGTGTTGAAAAAAAAGGCTATGTTGTATGGTGTGACACTCACTCTAGGAGTTGGTATTTTTGTTCAAGAAGAAGATTCCCATAGATATAATGGATTTTTGAGTGGAGAAGAATTTTTTTTGAAAAATTCATAGTTGTGGCTGAAGAGGAAGCTCAACTGTTGAATGTTGTGTATAGAAATGGTGACAGTAATGGCCAAAGTCCCCTTGCTATTACGAAAATGTGCATTGACCACAATATCCTCAAGACTCCTCTCTAGATAAATGACCTACAAGGTCCCAAGACACTTTGTAACACATGTGGAATAAGAATATTGGAAAGCATCCATCAAGTAACAATGATTGCCCATCGTTACCTCCTATGCCACACATTTCCTCATAGAAAAAGAACAAGATACATGACAAGCACAAGAGAGAGGGATATTTATTCTAGGAAGCAAAAAGAGCAACAAAATAATCATCAACACAAGAAAATAAAGAGTATGTGACACAAAGTATCAATAATAAAATATTGCAAGATGTTTTGAAGTAGCAAAAGGAAGTTGATAATGAGAAGGATGAAGAGGTTGGTGATGATTAGTTTCATGGGTTTTCAAAATCTAGAGCCACTATGAAGAGTATGAAGATGTTCCTAAGGAGTATGGGAAGGTACTGGTTACATTCATGTCAGAAAATTATGGTCCTCAACATACTATAGCTGATCTTATCATGGAAAAAATATGAGAAAAATATGTTGTAGTTTCATGATAAGAACAACCAATTACACCTCTGGATAATAGAATCATTGATGTCTATAAATGAGTGGGTAAAATGTTGAGCCGCTACACACTGGACTACTTAAGAGAGGGAAGTGTTGGACAATAGTACATGAGAGGTAACTACTAGCATGATAAAGAATTACCCACAAATGCTAAGAAAATATTTAGTAGATAAGGAAAAGATATCATCTTTGGTGGAAATCATAATGCATTTAAACTTGGAGCTCTATTCCCTAAAGTTTCAAGAATAGGTGCAATGGGGCCACCTACATATGCAACCATAGGTTACAAATTTATTAAGCAAGTATTTCAGTGGTTCATGGTTTGTAAAGAATGTAAAAGATGTTGAGAGTAAGTAGTGTTTGTATTTTTGTAACACATACACCATAGCTAGTGCTTCTCTTTTTGTAGTGGTGTAATTACTCTATGCAATAGATAACTTTCTACTAGAAAAAGCTATGGGATGGTCCTTGTTCTCTTTGGGTTGTGTGAGGACTACCCCTATGGCTATACTAAAGGCATCTACAAGAACATGAAAAAGATTGTTCCAATTCAAGAATATTAGAATTGGTGCTTTTGGAATTTTTTGCTTTAGGGTGTTAAAGGATTTTTGGGATTCATCATTCCATTCAATGTTTTTTTCCTTCTTTTTCAAGATTTCTTCTAGTGGAACATAAATTCTAGCATATCCCCTTATGAACTTCCTATGGTATCCGGTGTATCCTAAAAATTCCTTCACTTTTGGCACATTCTTAGGTGGTGGTAAGTTTAATATTAATGCAACTTTCATAGGGTCCACCATTAATCCCTCCTTGCATATGATATGGATTAATAAGGTCCCAAAGAGTACCGTAAAGATACTTTTCTTCAAATTTAATAATATTTGGATACTTCAACATATCTTTAACATCATCTAGAGGACCTACACATGATCTTTCACTAGCCCATAAATAGTCCAATCATCTGAGTAAACTTCTAGAAAATCATGGATGAAGTATTTGAAGGTGTTAATCATTATTATATTAAATACCATAGGGGAATTTTTCAGCCCAAAAGGCATCAAAGTATACATATATGATCCACATTCTATTGCAAAAGTGGTTTTAGGATGATCTTCCTCTTTTATCTTAACTTGGAGATATTTAGAGAAGTCATCGATAAATGAATAAATCTCTATTTTGGCAAAAAATTCTAGGATTTCTTTTGTAAATGGAGTTGAAAATAATTCATGTATGCAAGCTTTGTTCAACTCCCTAAAATCTACACATATTCTTATCTCTTTGGTTTTCTCATTTTCGACCACCATAAGACTTATCAAATTAACATCTTCTTCTGGTTTATGATTTTGGTAGACAACATCTTGCCTATCTCTATTTTTACTTTCCTCTTCATATTTGGATTCAATTTATAAGGTCTCTTTCGGATTGGTTTAACACCTTCCTTAAGTTGAATATTCATCATTCCTTCCTCTTCTTTGATTCCTTTCATTTCTTTGAAGGTTTTGGGGAATAAGTCTTATAATTCAGAGAGGGCTTCTATTGTTTGAGCTACTACCTTGTCATCCTAGTAGCCCCCTATTCTTTCCATCTTGGGGATCCCCTTCTGTCGCAATATTTTCCTCCTTGAATTTGAGGGGGTCATTATAGTATTTATTTTTAGGTTATGTGGATTCTTCTATTTCCCTTTCTCCTTGCTCTATTATTATATATGGGATTTTCTCATCATCACCATTTTGTAGTACACAAAATTGTTTCTCCATGTTGGTTGCTTCCTAGTCCAACCAATTAATGTACTCATGTATACCTTCTTATTTTTGTGGTGGGTAGGAGGGTTGCAGTAGCATTATTTTTTGATCTTCTTCTGGATTAAATATGATCTCTTTCATTTGTAGTAATGTGGTATGTATTTGAGGCTTTTCACTAGAAAATGAAAACGTATGGAGAAAATATGTTGTTAGTTCATCCCATGTTTTAGTTTTTTCACATCTCTCTTAGTCAATGTACCAAGTTTTGGCAACTTGGTTAAGTGTCCAATAGAATAGTTGGATGTATAATCTATCATCATATTCGTATCTTTCTTCCCAAAAGGATATACATATTTCTAAATGATGTTGTGATAGGATATCTCCTTTATATGTGGGTATGTCTTTATATTCCCCTACTTTGGGTAGAAATATTACTTCTATCAAAGTTTTGAAGGTTTCCCATTTTATAATGATGTGCTTATGTGTGTTACACTACATGCGACATTGCAGGTAAGGGTATGTGGTAGTGTATTAAGTCTTTGGGTTTCATTTGGAAGGTTTGTTCTATTTGTCCCAAGTATTCTAGTAAGTCTCCTACTTCAAAATATATAGGTAACTTGGTGTTTGAAACTTCATGTGAAATGCAGTGAAATTGATGAGAGATTCTATCTTCATCCTTCTCTCCCTTGTTTGCATTTGCACTAGTATCATGTAGTATGTTTCCTATGGATGGTTCTTATGTTGGTATCTTTCTTACCATAATATCCTTTTGGAGCCAAATATTCTATGAGAATGTGCTTCTGATTCATCTTGTAACCAAGCTTCTAGTGAAATTTTACTATTTGTACCTCCATCAGTTTCATCAATCTCTGATTCCCATTCTAAATTAGGTTCTTCCCAATTTTCAATTGCATGTAGCTTAGTTATGGTGTTTAGTCTTTTTTCATCATCCTCATATTCCTCCACATTTACTTCTTCTATGTAGGTTTCATCTTGATTCTTTCCTAAGGGGATGTGTACTGTCCTTCTATCATTTGCAAATGAAATTTCTTCCTTCCTTACATATATTACTTTGCATGAGTCTACAAACCATCTTAATCCCAAAAGTACACCAAATTGAATCAAATGTTTCTTTAATTGTAACTCCCTCAAAATCTACAATCTATTTAACTCCTTTAACATTTACTACTACTTGTTTCCAGGCACCTAAGGATTTTATTCTAGAACCATCCGCTAGACTGATGTTGTATGGGGTGGGTTCTAGTGTGGGTCTTCCTAGGTATTCCAATATCCTTTTTGGGATTAGATTGACATCTTCCCCTAAATCAACCATTACCTTAGAGATTTTCTAGTTATGGATCCATAGGTCAATCATGATTAAAAAAATAAAAATAAGAAATAGGTAGGTCTAATGTATAAAGTTCTAGGATTCAAAATTTGGTGTTTTGGGTGTTATTTTCTTATGTTTCATTAAGATGGAGATCAACCGGGTACTTAGATTGACTTTCAACCATGAAGGTGAGCCAATCAGACTTGGATATTCATATTTTAGGGTATTGGAAATGGATTGGATTTGATTTCCTCCACTAACCTAATTAGACTATATGACCTAATATGAAAATTTTTCACATCTCTTATTCTTGCAAAATTCAACAATTAAATCAATAAAGATAATAACATAATAGGGTGAATATATGTTGATGGGTGAAATAAAAATAAAAGTAAAAGAAGCTTAAATTTTATACTATCTATATTATTATTATCAAAGGTTTTCTATTTGAAAATTTTTAAATTTATTTAACAAGAAAGAATTAAATAAATAGAAGAGACAAACAATTAAATAATGATTGATTTTTTTTTTTCAATAAAAAGGAAATTGATTAGATTTTTAATTCAAGCTTCCTTCTTTAAAATGAAAGGAACAAGAGTTGCTAAATTGACTAGAGGGAATTAATTACTAAATTGACTAGAGGGAATTAATAAATAAAATTAATGCATCATGGTGATTTAATTCATGATTGGAAGCCTCAATGAAGGAGGTGGGTGAGTGCTTGTTTGCATTTAAATTGCATTTATGCATTTATAATTATGCATTGCTCCTCATGGAGATGCCAATTAATGTATTAAAGAATATTTAATCAAGCCAGAGGAGTCAAGGGGGGGGCATACCATATTAAAAAGAGGGAATTGGATTGACAAAGAAATCAATCTTTCTCATCCATATTGTAGATATATTCTTATTCATATTACATGATCTAATCAATGAGCGATGGTAGATCATTTGGGAGGGAGAAACGAGGTCTTGCCATAGATTGGTTAGGTTGAGAATGATGAGTCGATAGGTGTGGAGATCACATGGAGGCTCAAATTCTATAGGGTTCCAAGGCCTGAAATGGATGATATGCCTCAGAGAAAGATCCATGATTGCTTTACTATAGTGTTGGATTCTGGGAGTGGATGGGATGAATATTATTGACAACAAAATGGAGTAAGAAATTAAATTGTTGTTACTTTTATTTACATTAAGCATTTTGTATGGATATAGGACTGCTACATGAATGAGTGTATTTTATTGTATTTTCTTCCATAATCACATCGGCCTATAGATGGTAGTATTTTCTTTACGATTTGAAAAATAGTGAACACAATAGCTCATTTTATTGCTTAAATGCATTCTTTAGTTGTGTTTATCGTTGTACATGTGGAGAGTCGAGTGATTAGTAATAATTTAAATGATAGTGAAAATTTTATATTTTTTTGCATTATTTAAACATAAAATGTCTATTCCTTCCTAAAAGGTTTGTCCTTGTTTCTCCATTAAGATGCATCCTAATTTTAATGCATGCCAAGAATTGGCACATCATTTCCCTCTTCATGCATAGTATCCTCTAGTTCATGCTATAACCATTTTTGTGTACTATACTCTCTCTCTAGTATTAAATTTATTTAAGAAGTCAATTCCATTTACTTGAAAGTTTATAGATCCTAATTCCCTTTTTCTTGGTTGTATTTAAAGTTTTATTTTTATAATTTTTTTATTTTTATGTATGAACATTTTGCAACCATTGCTTGGCATGAGTTAACTCAAACCATTTGAAAGTTGAGCCCTTGTATTTTGATCTGCATTTTCCATGCATGCCTATCCAACACTCACAACCTTATTTTCCTTTGGTGGATGTGCTTGACCTATTCCAAAACTCTCAATTTGGCATGGGTAGAGAGGATGCTAGGAAAGGTTGCATAATTTATTTTTCTACTTGCCAACACATTGTTTCTAAAATTTTCAAGAGCCTTTTATCAAATCCATTAGAGAATATCCTATGGTCCATTGGTTTGAAAAATCCTTAACTTAATTATTGTATTAATGAAATTATCATTCAAAGGCCTAATTTTTGAAGGTGATACCTTTTAATAGACCTCTCTAATAAAGACCATATTGTTGCAAGATTTTTGTCGTTGGTCTCCTTGTGTTGTGCATTACAACGCTTACATTCATGACATTGTTTAATCACCTCTTGTGGATCTTGGATCTTGTATAAATATAACAATTGTACTAGGAATTAATAGGTCGATCTTTTGGTGCAACAACTTCCTGTGCAACAATTGGTATTATAGATGAGGTCATAGGTTTGAACCCCTTGCATTGGGGGGGATTTTTATAAGAGTTTTTCCCTTGGTATCCTTGTGTTGTGAAATGTGACGCTTGGGTTATTGACATGGCTTAATCACCCCCTATGGATCTTGGATCTTGTATAAATTTAGTGGTTGTATTAGGCATTAACAAGTCAATATTTTGGTGCAACGATAGCCACCTATGTAATACATATCTGTTTCCCCAAAGATGTAGCTATTTTTATGATTCAATATGCATTGTCTTATTCTTGTAAGTGTCAGTTTGGATTAAGGTATGCCGATAGTGGAAGGTATCCTTGATACATTGAGTTCTACCATGGCTAAGTGTTTTATTTTAGATTATTTTATTTGAATCAATTTGAATCTTGTTTATAGTTCATACATTTTTTAATCTGTTATAGGACTTATTAATATTATTCTCCACTTCTAGGATAATAATTTATTATGCTATTAATTCCTTACATTTCTAAAGATTATTTCAAAAGATTAGCATTTATTAATGGCTTTTGTTTAGGTGCTAGTATCTTAGTAATTACTGAGACCTTTCTAAGTTTCATGTTCATTGTGTTTTAACTGGAATGTTTGGGGACACAAGTAGCCACTTGTTTATTATATTTTATCTTCAAAATACATTCAATAACATATGAGGCAATGATATTCTAAAACAAGGTCTAGATTGATATAAATTTGTCTCTTAATATTTTTCTTATATAGCTTATTAATGACTCAAATAGCTTAGTAAAGGAAATGAATTAAGCATTATATTAATCTTACGTACTCTTCATTTGAATGCAGTAATTCTCTCAAAAAGTCAAGAATGTCATCATTAAAGGGCATATATAAGTGGATAAAATATTCCCCTATCTAGCACATTTGTTCCATCATAAATATAGTTAGAGGTTGAGAATAAATCAGTGAATGATCTTTATCATAACTAAATTCATTCATGGCTATATTACTATAAAAGTAGGAAAATCACCTAGTACTTCACATTTCCTTTTATGTTTAAAGAGGAAGTTTCCATGTTAGAAGATGCAAGTTTATATGCCAAATGATTGGATTTATAATTTTTCAATTTGAATATTACAATTGGTATTTTATTAAGCAATTTTTAAAATTCATTATCATGGAAAAATATTTGTAGGTTATAATATTTCACTTAAAGATTAATAGATCAACTAGAAGTATTTAGCATTCACTGAGAAAGATCCTCAAGATAATTTCCTTATAATTGACTAACTTAAACTTAAGTTTCTTGCTATAGTTTTGATAAAATAAGCAAGGAAGGGCCCTAATCCCATGAAACAATAGAAAATAAAAAAGAGCAGCAAAGGTGGGAAACAAGATCACCAACCAAACCAAAAAACAACATCAGGTTGGCATGCAGGCCCAAATTTAAAACCATCGCTATAGTCTAGTCATTATATATCAAAAACAAAAAGTTACTACCAACAAAATTTAAGCTACAAATACCATTTATTAAGTCCACGGTATACTACTTGGTATTCCACCAAATCTTATAGAGAATTAACAAATAATCCTAGATATTGGTATAATTCAAAAAACCCATCAAAAGGCAGGAAAATAGAAAACCAAGCCATTAGTTGGCCTTCCTTAATAGGTCCCCATACTCTCCTAAGAGAGCCACATATTCATGCCATTCCGGTCCCTCTGTTTCATCCAACAGTTTTAGGGTGTCAAATTTCCCCTACTTCTTCAATTTTCTGGTTATCTTCGCTTCTCTTGAGGCTGCTCCTGGCATAGCACGTCTCATAAACTTGTTAGTGACTCTCATCAGAGTAACCAAAGCCTTTTCCATATCGTCGAATTGGACCTGTAAAAAGGTTAATCTACTTTTTAAAAAATCATTACTCAATTCTTCAGTTTTATTCTCTAGACCAGAAAGCCCAACATCCTATCCATTCCCAGTTTCATTCTTTTCTTCAGATGGATCCACTTGCTCCTCCTTTTCCTCATATTTTCCTCCTCCTCCAATTCATCTTCCCCCATATTGTAGGCAGTTTCCTCAAAATCAAAATATTTAGAATCATCATCTTCCTGAGCCTCAAACTCCTCATAACCTGAGATATCCTCCACATCCACAGACACTTTTTCTTTCCCCTTTTTCTCTTTCAAGGTCACCTTCACCAGTCGGGCAGACCTTCTTCCACCACTACCACCACTCCCCTATCCCTATAAATTCTCCTTACCACCTCCTTTAATTCACAACCTCTGAAATATGAATAACTTCACTAGGATTGACATCCCTTCTAGGTTTCTTGGCTTTTGGGGATTCAAGCAGTAGGGGAGAGTGTTTTCTCTTTTCAGGGGTAGCTCTGGTAAGTAGCAAGTCAACATTCTTTGAATCCTCACTTTTCTAGGACCGAGGGGTAGAAGGGTTCGACACATTTTCCACCAGAGTGTTGCTCTTGGCAGGGATAAACAAACATCTTGCAACAACAATAGGAGGGTTGTGGGGAAGTTGTTCAACAACCAGGGGTTCATCAACATCTCAGTTATCCACCCTCCACGGTTCAACATTGTCCTCATCAGATTGGTCAAGGTTCTCAACTCTTGCATTAAGAGGATTACCATGGGGATTTTGGGATAGGGAAAATTTGTACAAACTAAGCATTAGGCCCTAGTGGAGTAGTGGGTTAGCACCTTTCTCTATATTCAGCTACATTGAGGGTAGGAGGTAAAATGATAAGTTTATGCACTCCCCATGTCTAATGTGGTTTAAAATAGGAAAGTGATAAGCATGAATAGACATATAGCAACCTTCTAGAGTAAAATAGCACATAACAAACAAACTCACAAGGGAAAAAGGAGGAAGTTCGAGTTTGGCATACCCATTCTAGAACTGCTTGAGATTTTCTCCATCATGCAAAAAATTATCCACAAATCTTTGGTAATCAACTCCACTTTTTTTGGAAACCTTTAGACCAAAATTCTGCAAACCTATGGCCTCGGCTATGAAATGAGAAGTAACCTCAAATTTCACAGCACCTATAGAAACCCAACCTCTCCTCCAAGAATGAATAAATTTTTTCATTAAACTTTCATTATAGCCTTTGAGGGATTGGAAGAAGGATGCAATTCCTATGTTTTCAAACATACTCCAGAGGTCGCCATTTTGTTTCAGTGCTTGGTAGTTAGGTGGTTCAGTTCTTTTTCTCAGACCTCCCATTTTGCTCATCTACAAGTTCTTATGCAGAGACTAGCTAGACTTCATACACTCCCCTACAAACTGCTTTCTTCCCTTATTGAAACCAGTATTTGAAACCCAAACTAAACATAAACTCCCAAAAAAATTGCAATTCGAGAAGTTTCTTCTTAGGGACGACAACCTCACATTTCCTAGAGCCCAAAATGCATTATGATTATTGCTAGAATTAACAACCATAATTAAATTCCTACCATTTCCCTCTATAGAAATACATGAAAAACTAATAGAGGGCTTTTTGAAACATATTGAAATGACAACATTAATCAAAACCAAAATCAACATGTGATTTTTTATCATACTCTTTAATGGGAAATTAATGAGATTATCTCCCTCAAGGATCCTCCTATACCTGCATGTACACCTTAAGCCATCATTACTAGGAAAGCTTGACAGCACCACTTTGTACCATTATGCCCCGCCAACAACTAATTTTTTAGATAGGCATTTGATATTCATTTTCAAACTTTTCATTGAGGATGACATCTCTAAGAGGCGGCGTCATATTTCCATTGGTCCACCGTGTCCAACCCCCTACACCCCAACGCCACATTGGCAGCACAGTCAACAACTCTATTCCCTTCCCTATACACATGTTGAACCCGACAGGTAGTAAAAGAATTTTTAATTACTTTACATTTGTCTATAATATTTTTTATTTCCCATGGGGGTGCAACAACATCATTTAAAATATCCACAATTAACTTTGAGTCCCCTTCGATGATAACATTTTTGAAACCCAACTCCTTTAAGAAATTGAAGGTGCCAAGAGCAGCCATAGCTTCTGCTTTGTTGTTAGAGCAAATACCTAGGTTCACTCCAAAATCCATTATACAGTCACCAGTCTGGTTTCTCACCAGGCCACCAGCTCCAGCCTGACCCGGGTTGCCTTTTGAGCAGCCGTCAAAGTTGCACTTCACCCAATCTTTCAGAGGAGGACTCCAGACAATACCCATCCTATTAAGCATCTTAGACCAATTTAGATTGGTTAAGTCTCTACTTATACCCCAATTTTGTTTTATTCTCATCTCCTTGTAGTTCGGCCAGGAGTTGAAGAAGCTGTATCTGCTTGCCTCAATATT
>VDFB02104199.1:0-28967 GCA_007258455.2 Sequoia sempervirens | reverse complement strand
TCCTAAGAACTTTTCCCAATTGTACAAACTCATTTACAATCACTACAAAATCCTCCTCAATAATATCCCAAAAAAATTAAAATAATCCCACATGTAATGTCAAACTTAGAGGACTATCCTTTTTCAAACCAAAAATTACTCCTTTCACTTCCTTCTTGAGCATTGGCTCCAACAATCTAACATTATATTCTTTAATAACTTTCAAAATGTTTGTTAAAGATCGCCTTATGTTTCTTGATTAAACCCCTCATCTTGAGTAAGAAATTTCTAAAAATGAGCCATAGAAATATTTGTATTCTCTTCAATTCTATTTATTCTCTTACCATGCTCATCCTTAATAAATTTTATATGATTCCTCTACCTTCTAACAAGTATCACAACATGAAAGTAAGAGTTGTTCTTATCACCTATTATGCCCTTAACCTGTACAGTAAATGAGGATATGTGTAGGTGACTTGTGGCTATCACAACCATTAAATAATTCATAATAATTTGTAAAGTCATCGATAGGTAGTTATATTAGCCTATGTGGCATCTATCTAGCACTTATTCTTTTGTGTCATTTCCCATGCAAATTAACCATCATTTTGGTAGTGAAAGCTTATTTTTAGGACCCAGGATGGCAAGCTAGCCCAAAATATCTAGCATTAAAATCTCAAGATCTGAAGCTCATATTTAAAATATATATTTTAAAAAGTTTTGATAATTCAAAACTGTAAGCCTCCACCTTTGTTTTTAAGGTAGTCAAACAAGATTTAGGCCCAATTTTAATATTCTAACATTTATGAGCAGGTTTGAAGAGCATCATAGAAATGCAACTTTTTCTTAGTTCTAGCAATAGAACAAGCATTCATAAGTCAATATAAGCCTCCATATTTAGTTTCATTATCATTGGATGAATGTTGTGGTCAACGAAAAAAATAAGTGCTTGTGGAATGGTCCCTGTTAAAAAGAAGCTCCTAAAAATTGATTTGTTGTTCAAATTTTGATGATTATATGAGGTTCTTTAATAAATATAAATGCTCCCTAAAAATTTTATAGCCTATAGACATTATCCAAGTTTATAGCACAAATCCTATCATTTCAACCAAAATGTATTTAATTGCCAATTCGTTCAAATTTTATTGGAATTTTGAAACAATATTTCCATTGTTTTAAAATGTTATGAGGGAGGAATCCAAGATTTATTTTATTTTACATGTGAGGGGAAGACATTTCAAACCATGTTTAAAGGGGTGCCCAAATTAATGTATTGTTTTTCCACGCAAAAAAACATAGAATTAAAAACTCCCAACACACCAATGCATGTTTCTTACATCCATCATGTCCAAAAAAGTTCTATGGAGAAATGGTGCACTATAATATGGTGTTGGCACATGTAGGAAGGTTTGGGGATGATTTTTGGCATCATAAGTTGTATTATATTGATGCTATGACATCCAAAAGTACCCAACATTCAGTAAAAATGGTATGGCAAGTTTTTCAATGCTCCTAAAAGGTTTTAAATATCCAACACAACTTTTAAAATGGTCTCAACTCAAAAATGTGTTGCAAAGAGTGAATGTGTTGAAATAAGAATAGGACACATGGATGGGAGGTTGTATGAAGTTTTAAACCACTCTAGGCTATTGAAAATCATGCCTTCACAACCAAAAATGATTTGTAGTTGTTTTTAATGCCCCATTGTTTTTGAAAGCTTGAACATGGTTTTAAACACCTATCCAAGGTTTTAAATGCCCAATGATAAGCTAAAAAGCTTAGAAATTATTTACTTATGTTTGGAAATGTAAAGAATATTCCATATATAATAAAAATGGCCTACTAATATTAAAAAACACCTAGCCATGAATTAAAATGTCATTCACAAGAATTAAAATGCCTAGACAAAGATGACATTTTGGATAGAAGAGGGTTGAGCATCTAGAGCTTTTTCTAATAGTGAGGTGTTATTATTTGAAAGGATTGTGAATGGGAGCTACTGGAAGATGAGATGTCATAGTTTACAAAATGAAATTGATGACTGACAATTTAGAAAAATGTGATCTAGAGTCTAGAAGGTGTGATAAGATCTAAAATACAAATGAAAGAAACATACAAATTGCAGGGAGACATCACATAGATATTTGTAGCTAATGTAAGGAAAGATAAGGTGCATAACTAACTCTCCTAATGTCAAAACCTTGGGGAAGAATGCAGAGATACTTTTAAATTTTCAATTATAGTCCAATTAAGATACACTTCAAAGAAATAACAGAAACAAAGAACATAACATACACAGATGAACACCAGATTTACGTGGGAAAACCCTTACAGGAGAAAAACCCACCACACCAAGAAAACCCCTTTGTATTACAGTAATAAAATTACATACAGAGTACGGGCTTCACTCTCTCTGATGTCAATTTACAACAACATTCACAATGATCAACCTTGTATAGAATATTCAAGTTACAATACTCTCATAATAGAATCCACACTGATCACACTTCAAACTATTCATGCAACCATCGAAGCAGACTACATCTGCAATCTCTGAGTATATCCATGATGCCCATGGTCTGTTGAACTTCCTCTCAGTAACGGTCGCAATAGTCCAACTGCTAGTGGTTCCCATTCTGCTTCTCTGATTGGTCGTAGACTCACCACATAGGATAGTCATCACTCGGTCAAAGGCGTTCAACCTGTGTTGCATGTCGGTGAGACACTAACCACGTCTCCCTGATGCCACAAGCATGATTGTAGTTATCACCAAGAGTCCTGACCATCGACAAGATGTTACATCGATTTACAAGTCGCATCGACCTCAGCATTCTCATCGGCGAGACAATCACTCTTCGCCAAGAGGTCATACCAATGCCTTCAAGTTACACCGCAATGTTCCACTGTCGGCGAGACTTCGTTCATCGCTAAGACTTCATACCAAAGTATATGAGTTACTCTGATGACCACAAGTGTATAACTATCAGCAAGACTTCTCTTGTCAGTATGAGACATACCAAACGTCCAAGTCTCTCCCCGAAAACTTCTTTCGCCGCAAGTCTTCCTGACCACCTTTAGACACCAACAATCAGTAAGAGATCTGCTCGAGCGGGAAGAGTTTGAAAACTCGCAGTGATAGCTTCTATCGTAAGATGATTTCAGTTGACAAGGTCTCGACTGAATATTTTCATATGTTCGGTGCCGCTAGTCTGCCAAACAACATGATGTCATAATCGACTTTTTCCTTCTAGAGGTTTTCACCTTCCGTGAGATTGAGGCAATATATTACCAACACCTCCCACTTGATCTAAGATCACTAATGTGACCTCCGTATAATAAAATCCGAATTCATGGGCACTCCGCGTCTACCTAATTGAACACCACCGAATCCATAAAATTACCTAGTTTCACAATGCATCTGCAACATTCTCTAGAGTATCCACTTTTTCTATCATCGATATCTTCATCCTCCACCATATTCTTCATACAAATGATATTGTACATCTATATGTTTCGGCCTTGGCATGGGAGTAAGATTCTTTTTCCAAACAAATAGCACTTTGACCGCCATAAATAAGTTACTTTTCCATCAAACCAATGTTAGAACACAAACGCCTTTAACCAGATTGCTTCTTTACAGGCATGTGTTGCTGCCATGTATTCTACCTCTGTAGTGGACAAAGCGACTACAGTCTGCCGCTTACTCATCCAACTCACTGCACCACCATTCAACATGAAAATATATCCACTGGTGGATCTTTTGCTATCAATGTCCCCTGCCCAATCAGAATCCACAAAGCCTCAAATACTAAGAGTCCTATGTGATTCAACCAAGTTCCCATGGTGACACAAAGCATATTCTAAAGTGCCCTTCAAATATCTAAACACCCTCTTCACAACATCCCAATGTGTCCTTCCAAGATTAGCCATAAACCGACTAAGTCCTCCCACTGCTTGGGCAATGTCTGGCCTTGTATAGACCATCTCATTGCGATATAAAGATTAAGCAACCGCACTAGCATAAGGTACACTGGTCATGTCCTCCATCTCAGTAGGAGATTTTGGACAGTCTTCAACAAATAGCTTTGTTCCTTGCAAAATTGGAACAACTAGCTACTTGCAGTCATTCATACAAAATCTCTCTATAACAGTCTTAACATACTTACTCTGACTGAGCCAAAGTTTTCTACTCTTCTTGTCCCTGGTTATTTCCATTCCTAGAATATACCTTGTTGCACCAAGATCTTTCATTTCGAACTTTGCAGACAACTGAGACTTAAGATTAGAAATCATTAAATTACTATTGTCTATGAACAACATATCATCAACATAGAGAGCAATAATAAGAACTTTATCACTTTCAGCTTTGTAATACACACAATGATCATATTTTGATCTTACAAATCCCAATGACAAAACAAAAGTGTCAAACTTTTGGTACCACATTCTAGGAGATTACTTTAACCCATACAGAGATTTATTCAACTTGCAAACCAATCTTTCTTTACCTTTTTCCATAAAGTGCTCAGGCTGAGACATATAAATCTCTTCTTCAAGATCACCATGAAAAAATGTTGTCTTCACATCCATCTGTTCGACCTCTAAGTCATACACAGCTGCAAGTGACAAAAGAAATCGATGGACGCCACTTTAGAAGGCTGTGAGAAAAATTTCTCCATAATCACTCCTCTCCACACTGAATAACCTTTGCAAACTCAACCTTGCCTTCTTGTATTTTTCCACACTACCATCCGCTGCATCTTGTTTCTTTTTAAATACCTACTGTAAAGCCACGTATCTTTTGCTTTGTAGGGCAAGGGCACCAAACTCCAAGTATCATCATTCTTTTCTAATGATGTCATTTCTTCATTCATGGCTTCTAACCACAAGAGTTTGAATCGACATTCTAAATGCCTCTTTCATAGTCCTAGGCTCATCAGTGCTAGAAATTAAAGCATAGGCACAAGTAGAATCTATCAAAGAGAACCCATACCTATTAGGTTGATTTCTTTCACGAGTTGACCTCCTCACTTGCTGAGGCTAGAGTTGTTCTTCTTCATCAGAACTCTCAGAACTACTTGAGCTCTCCTCAGTTTCAGGCACATTTTGAATTTTCAATTCCTCTTTATCTAGTGTTGGAGGAATTTCAACTACACCCTTTTTGTTTTTTGATTTTGTCTCTGACTGCAGATCCAAGGTAGAAGGCTTCAGCTCACGAAAGATTGCACTTTTTTTGTATAGAACCTTCTCCGTATCAGGATTCCAAAGCTTGTATCCTTTTATGCCAGCACTATAACCAATAAAAATACATTTGACAACCTTGTTCTCCAATTTAGATATTTTCTCATACGGCACATGTGCATATGCCTCACAGCCAAAAACACGAATATGTCTCAAAGAGGGATTCTTACGAGACCATGCTTTCAAAGGTGTTTTCTCAACAAGAGAGGAATTCAGAGAACGGTTTATCAAGTAACATGTTGTAGCAACTGCCTCAACCCATAACTTCTCCTCCAAGCCAACACTACTCAACATACTTCGTGCTCTCTCCATCACCATCTTGTTGAACCTTTCTACAACTCCATTTTACTGCGGAGCATAAGGTGTAGTTTTATGTCTTTTAATTCCATGATCTTTACAGTACCTCTCAAAATCATCATAACAAAATTCACCACCATTATTCGTCCTTAAACATTTTATTTTTCTTCTAGTATGATTTTCTACAAGGTTCTTAAATTCCTTAAACCGACTGAACACTTCTGATTTACTTTTCAGAAAATAGACAAATGCTCTTCTTGAATAATCATCAATAAATGATACATATTACCTTGACTTAGACAAAGAAGGAACATTCACTGGACCAAAAACATCAGAATGAATATAATCAAACAAACCAAAAGATTTATGAGGACTAGAATAAAAAGAAACACGGTGTTGTTTTCCATATATACAATGTTCACAGAATTCAAATTTGAGGTTACAATCTTCAAGCCCCTCAACTAGGTTTTTATTCTTCAAGGTTTTTAAACCTTTCTCACCAATGCCTTCCAGCTTCCATATGCCGGTATGTCTTTTTCTACTGGAAGTTTAACTTCCATAGAGTTTATGACCGTCGTGAACTTTTTCCTTTTCCTCCACAGTAACTTCGACTTTGCAGAGACACTACATTGCATTGAAAACAAGTGTGCATCCTTTATACAAGGTACCAATAATACGAAGCACCCCCTTTGCTAGCACTATTGGAGCTCTTAGGTCATCTTGCAACAAAGAATGACTCGCACCAGAATAACACCAACATACTAAATAACAGAAAGTGTTTCGAATGTCTCGTACAAGCATTATAATATTGATTCCCTTCACTCTTAATCAAGGAATTGAATTCTCAATCCCCTTCCACGCCAACTATTATTTTCCTTAAATGATGAATCACTTGCCAAATACACACCTTTCCACCATCATATATTTTTCATACTTCATGAACCAATTCTATGAGATGTCATGTGGAAAGATGCTCCAAAATCAATCAGCTAGACATCATCTGATGCTTGTGTATCCAAGGTTGTAATGAAGGCATTTGCATCACTCTGAGAAGAATCATTATCATAAGAATACTTCTTCTTCTTTTTCTTCTTTCTTTCTTTTTTCTCCTCTTACAATCCTTTCTGGAGATGACCAAAAGTTGCTCAATTCCATATAATCTTCGCTTTGGACTTCATAGAAGACTTTGATCTCCTTTGATTTCGACGGACTTCTTTTTCCTCCTTCTTCCTTTTTATCTTTTGATTCGCTCTCTAACAAAGAAGAGCCTTCACTCATCTCGTAAGATTTCCTTCATCTCTTCTCTGATAACAAAGAAGCAACAACCCATCTTTAAAAGTGGATGTCGTGATCTCAATAGCTATCACCAAGTGATCCCAAGAACTGCAAAGCAACATAATACCGAAGATACAACGATCCTCTTCATCAATTCATGCCTATAGATGTTAATCGTAAGTAACTGGCATGTTGAAAGCGTTCAAATGATCAACAACAGATCCTCCCTCCTGCATTCTCAAAGCATACAACTTCTTCCTAAGAAAAATTTATTCACCAAGGACTTGCCCTTATAAATTGATGCCAGTCTTTTCCATAAGGAAGATGCAGTCTTTTCTTCATGAACATTCAGAAGAATAGAGTTTGCTAAACAAAGCCTTATCAACCCCTTTGATTTTCTATCTGCAAGGTCCCAATCCTCTTGCTTCATGCCTATAGGCTTCGTTCCAGACATAGCAATCCAAAGATCACTATCAACCAACAAATCTTCCATTTTAAGTTTCCACAACTCAAAATTGCTGCCATTGAATTTCTCAATTTCAATCTTTCCTGACGTGCTTGCCATCTTAACCTGTAATTCAAATTACCAAACTTCTATAAGACTCCCACTGAACAGAAATTGACTCAAAAAACCCAATGTACCCACAAGGATAACACAATTGGCCAGGCTCTGATACCACTTGTAAGGAAAGATAAGGTGCAGAACTAACTCTCCTAACGTCAAAACCTCAAGGAAGAATGCAGAGATACTTTTAAATTTTCAATTATAGTCCAATTAAGATAAACTTCAAAAAAATAACAGAAACAAAGAATATAACATACACAGATGAACACCAGATTTATGTGGGAAAACCCTTACGGGAGAAAAACCCACCACACCAAGAAAAACCCCTTTGTATTACAGTAATGAAATTACATACAAAGTACGGGCTTCACTCTCTCTAATGTCAATTTACAGCAGCATTCATAATGATCAACCTTGTATAGAATATTCAAGTTACAATACTCTCAAAATAGAATCCACACTTATCACACTTCAAACTATTCATGCAACCATCGAAGCAGACTACATCTGCAATGTCTGAGTATATCCATGATGCCCATGGTCTATTGAACTTCCTCTCAGTAACGGCCACAACAGTCCAACTGCTAGCAGTTGCCATTATGCTTCTTTGATTGGTTGTAGACTCACCACGTAGGATAGTCATCACTCGGTCAAAGGCGTTCAACCTATGTCACATGTCGGTGAGACACTAACCGTGTCTCCACGATGCCACAAGAATGATTGTAGTTATCACCAAGAGTCCTGACCATCGGAAGGACATTACATCAAGTTTACAAGTCGCATTGACCTCAACATTCTCATCGGCGAGACAATCGCTCTTCGCCAAGAGGTCATACCGATGCTTTCAAGTTACACCACAATGTTCCACTGTCGGCGAGACTTCGTTCGTCGCTAAGAATTCATACCGAAGTATATGAGTTACTCCGATGACCACAAGTGTATAACTATCGGCAAGACTTCTCTTGTTAGCATGAGACATACCGAACATCCAAGTCTCTCCCCGAAAACTTCTTTCGCCACAAGTCTCCCCGACCACCTTTAGACACCAACAGTCGGTAAGAGATTTACTCGAGCAGGATGAGTTTGAAAACTCACAGTGATAGCTTATGTCGGTATGACAGTGACAAGGTCTCAACGACCTAAATATTTCATAAGGTTCCAAAGTTCCTAGTCAGCCAGACAATACGGATGTCATACCGACTTTGCTCTTCTAGAGGTTTCAGCCTGTGAGATTGAGGCACATATTTCCAACAGCTAAGTCCATTATGTGAGAAATCCATTTTGAGTACGGATGGAATTTTAATAGTATGGGTGTTAATGGTTGTAGGAAAACTATTTAACATAATGCTTGATTTCTTATGAGGGGAAATGAGGAGTTCAATGGGTTAGAATATTTGATTTAAAAGATGTTTTCACTTGTCATGAATGGATAAGTGCCTAAGGTTTAAAATTTTCACTTGTAAAGTGAAAATGCAATTGGGAAGATACTTTTACCTTAGGGGTAAAAATTTGGACGTGAATGTAAGTAAAGTTTTGTAAAGGCCACTTCCAATTTATATAAGGGGGCAAAAGAGAAGTGTTCAAAGATATCAAGGAATATTCTTTTATGCCTATTCAGTTGCACATCAAGGAGCTAAATGATGCCAAGTGTCATCTTGATCTTCAATCTGAATCTTTCCTCTTGTATAATATATTTTTTGAGTCATTTTGAAGAGAGTTATTGGGTTCTTGGGAGAGGCTCATGGATTTTTTCCTGGGCAATCTTAAGGTCGTGTATGTAATTTTTAAGACCTATAATACCAAATTTCAATGTAAAAAACTACTTAATAAGTACATTATATTCCCAAGTCTAATTTCTTCCATGATCTTGTAATATCTATTTAGTAAATCAATGTAAGACTCATTCATGTTTGCTTCACATTCTATCTTCATTTCTTCTCCTATGCTTCATGGAAACTAAGAGATTTCTAGATGCACATTTGATGCACTTATGTTAGGGTCTAGTTAGTTTATATCCAAGAGATATAGTATAAATTCTTATTATGAGTTGCTTCTAATTGAAAGGCTTTCTAACTTGGTAGGTGGGGTTTATGAACTTGGAAATGGATTAGTAAGAATGAGATGTATTATCTAAACATGAAGGTATTTGATATTCTAGGCATTGTAAGGAAAATTCTTGTTATAGGCTCATCTAAAATATGTGTTTCTTTGTCATTATTTTTATTGGTCTAGGATTAACTCAATTCTTACAGGATAAGGAACCAAAATCCTATGGTTGTAGCTAACTCAACACCTCAAATCTTTAAATATTGAACATCCACAATAAGGTATAACTTAGTAAGGTTTATGTGTCTTCATGGAGCTTAAAGGATGCAAAGGATATGCCTAGTTTCTTACTCATTTGTAATCCCTTTTCCTATTTGAGATGAAGACAAGCTAGTTTATATAATTTATTCATTCACAATGTTGGTAATAGTATAAAGGATCATGCTTGCACCTACTGAATGTAAGAATCCATTGCTCATATATATGTGAATGCGTTAATTATCCACATATTCAATGTCTATAGCTATAAACTAGTATAAATTCAACATAATTTGAGTTAGTGACAAAAAAAATGGGCTTATGTGTTGTGCCATATAGACTTAGTTTCATCTTTGTAGCATTTTATATTAAAGAGATATTTATGATTATTTAATACTCTTATTAGGATCACTCTCTAAAGTCTTTGGAACTCAAAGTGCAAAATATTAGGTCCAATCTTGTATCATTAGCTTTATCTTGTCATTGGTTCAATCATAGGGTTTTCATCTTACTTGGACAAACTTGATCCTTGTTATATTCTATGAGAAGCAAGAACTAATCCAGGATCTAATGTCAGTCTTAGATCACATACAAGTTCCACTCGACAAATGATCAAAGATAAAAAAAAATAGTTCAATAGAGAGAGAAAATAAGAGACAACATAAGAGAATTTTGATAATAATCCCTTTACTCTCACCAAACTAGTTGAGGTAATATGAGAGTGTTGCATACATAGCAAAATATGAGCAAATATATTAAAGAGGTGTATTAACTCCAAATACCCATAATAGGTGGGAGGTTTTACCTACTTGGTAAATGCCAAAACACGTGGCATAACCTACTTAGATAGATAAAAAATAGTGGTTATGAGAGGTGGCACAAGAAACCAAAAGAGGACTTGTATAACTCAACTGCTCATGTGAGGGAGAGAGTGACACATATAGATGTGACACATATAGATTATGGATTCTATCATTTGTCCTCATATTAACCAAGTCTAATTAACCTAAGCAAGCTAAATAATGTGTAGGAAAAAAGAAATATCCTCTAACATATGGAAAATAAAAAACTTACACTAACAATCCCTGAGTCTAGGTGTTGTGTCATCTCTTAGAGTTGAGGGTAGACATGTTGGGATCCACTCTCGTAACCCTCTCTAATACCTATGTCCTAAGATCATCACACTCTCCAATGAGTGTGACATGAAAAATAATGCATAATTTCATTTTTCAACCAAATTTCACATGTTTTCACAAGATCTAATTACTCATTTGATGAAGTACACCTTCATTCATGCATTCCAAAAGATCACAATTCACTTGAAAATTTTAAATATTTCCAACTTTTTAAATAACCAAAGAGCATAAATTTCTTCAAACTCCATTAAAATAGATTATATTTTCTTCAAAATTCAAATTTTCAACCAAAAAAATTCAACAATACCCTTTGGTTCAAAAGTTCCCAACACCCATTCTAAGCTATCAAATTCACTTTTCCATCATTTCTAAAAAAAATTAGCATTATAACCATGCTTTCTATGAAAATTCAATTTTTTTAATATAAATTTGAATATTCAACATAGAGTTTTACAAAATGAAAGGCATTGGGAGGTTTTAACACTCCCCTAATCCTATTCCAACATTTTAAATTGGAAAAAAAGGAGTAAATGAAAATAATCTAGAGAACTACGTCAAGTTTTGCAAAAAGTCAAAATGGAGAATACTTCAAGCACACCAAAAATGCACAAGATAATTCCCAAGCACACTCCCTTCTAATTTCTACTTTATTGAATCCAATCTCATCAAATTCCCCTTCCAAATTCTTCCAAAATCCACAAAATAAGATTTATCCAACAAGAGGGTTTTTCCTCTCACAAATTCTTCACAAAATGCATAACGAGAAAAAGAAAGCCCTTTTTCCTATTTTACCCTTTTCAAATTTCAAAATAAAACACTATAAATTTATTTTCCATTTATTTAAATTGTATTTCCCTCAATTTCCCATACAATACAAATAACCATTTAAATATATTCCTAATTAACCATCAACATTTAAATTCATAATTTACATCCATATAAGAATATATTCAATTAATTTATGAGAATCAAAATTTGAACAAGATATCAATCACATATTCACTAGACGTCTAGATAGGGTAAGATTTTTGAAATCATACCAAAGATGGTATTTGGGTCAACATGGAAAAAATGAATAGCGAGTCACACTCCAATCAAGTACGATGGGTAAGGCTAAATAAATACAACCAATGTGATATCTCCCATATAACCATCATTGGGGAATAACTCAGACTTGTGAAGCTAGGTGGAAAATTCCATGTATAGTATCCACTCAACACATGTCAAGCATACATGTGTATATGCATAATAGTCGAAGCACATGCAATTCCTAAATGAGGTATACAACATAACCATAAAACAATCATCCAATCATACATGTGCACAATCAACAAAAAACAGTTGCATAATCCATCATAACATAATAATACTATAATTGTCTAGTAAAGGTACATTTAATATTGATTCCAATACAAAAATAATGATGATATGAATAACCTTGAATCAAAATATACAAGTGTCAATATATGAATCAAGTCCCAAAATATGAGCAATGGAACGTAAGCATGAGAGGCACTACACATACACTTTTGTGAGCTACAAATTAGCTTTTTGAAAATCATGGATTCATCCTAAAGGATGACCACTTGACTGGTTGTGCCAGTTGTGTCTACCATAATTCCTATACCTCTTTTCCATATCCTTTCATCCATTCCTATAAAAGGGGATATCTCCACTTAGTTTCCTATAGAAAAATAATTTTTCAAATTAATGCCTCGATCAAATGTTGAAGTAAATGAATTTTAGTAGGGTAATTAATCCCTCAAATATTTAAATTGATAACCTTCATGATTTCTTAGGATAAGAAGAGTGCTCACCCCCATTCTAAATAATTCTTTGGATAGACACTTATGTACCATTCTCCAAATATTCAATGGCTTTCATTTTAGCTTTATTGACCTCTATTTTCCCACATCTTGAATTTCTTGTCCTTGTATCAAGGGGTACAACATTATGATTCTCTCCTCCATTCCTCCTAACCATCCTTGTGGCCACACTCCAATCCTAACCCACTGTATTTTCATCATATGTTTCTTGCCTTGATTTCTCACTCCTTTGACCAAAAATTTGATCTTCTCTATATCAAATTCAATCCCAAATGGAGTGGTAGTATTCAATGTGATAACTACTATCTCTCTTGGCTCCCTAGTTTCACCTCAAGTAGACATCATATTTTCCTTTACACCTCTATCATATCCCACTTTGTTATTCCCTTATGTTTAATCCTCACTAACCATATCTAGTATTGGTTGGATCTCCTCCCTCTTGTCTCCCATACTCCCTTATTTTGACCTCCTAAATTTAGCCTCCTTGCCACTATTTTTCTAGTTGTGCCTTGTTATGTATCCCACCTCCCAACATCTAAAACATCTCATGGGAAAGCATATGTAATCCAATTCTTAATTCATTATCGCCATAATTGAATTGAATTGAATTAATTGTTTAATATGTTTACTCAAATCAATTCTCACACAAATCCTTGCATATGTGACCAATTACCTACCCTCCATGACTAAAGAGCACTAAATTTATCCTCCCAATGAGTCTTTAATTTCCCAAAAAAATATCCTTTGACCATAGTACTTAGGTTAATTTACATCCTCAAAGGAGACTCTTTGATCAATTCCTAAGTGAGGTAAAATATCAAGGTCCGAGATATTATTTAGAACCCCACATTTCTCATAAATCATGGCCTTCCCTTCAAGACCTTATCCTATCTTCCTTTGTGGTGTAGGGGCACCTTGTCAATTTTGGTCAATATTGTCACATGTTTGGTTTTTAGGTGTTTAGAGTCTTGTTGGATGTAATAAGGTCATAATAGACCATTTTCCAATGTATGGAGTCATATTGGGTCGGTTTGGAGTCATATTGTTAAAATTTTGCAAAAAGTTGAAAAGTTGCTTGTGCAACTTTGCATTTTTGGTCATAAGTGGAAGTTGAAGAGTCATACATTCAAAAAGTAGTTTTGAACTGTTTGTTTTTGGTTGGAAAAGTTTAAATTGGTTTGAAACCATTCAGGGCAATCTTCTAGATGTAATTTTGGTGATCAAGCAACATTGAAACTCTGTTTTCCTGTGAGATTTATGTGTTTTTTGTTGCTCTAGAGATTTGTACAGCTCCGTAAGCTCTCCATTTCACATGAATTGAATTGGAATTGGTAGAGTAATGAAACTTATTTTATTTGGCTAAGGTTGTGTTTATTTTCATTGAGAATTGAGGTAGTTGGAAGTGTTTTTCTGAGAACGGGTAGGAAACCCTGAATTTGAGGGTTTGATAGAGTAAAATGGAATTGTAAGCCATTCCGCCCAGTGAAACATGTTCTAACTTGGTGGAATGGAATATTTAGGCATAGTTTTTGTGTTGATGAGTTTTGTAGGAGCAGGGAAGGTAGATAGATTAAGTTTGAGTGATGCCCTAGTTGTTTTCATTCATATTTCAAGCAAAGAATGGTGGCTAAGAGTTGGAGTTTGATGAAAAGAAATTGTTAAGGAATGGGAGTTGGTTTGGGGAGAATTTTAAGACCCTATGATATGTGTTTAGGGTGTTGGTAAGGTGGAATAAGGCTTGGAGTTTTTAGTTTCAATAAACCCTCTTGTAAACAAGCCTAAATAGGCCTAGGTAGGGTTTTGTGAAAGGGTGATAGATTGAGTGTTGCAGTTGATAAATCTGATTGTTTTAGACCTTTTGTGACTTGGTTGTAATCTTGGAATAGTAGTTTGTGGTTGGGAGAATTTTTAGTTTGTAGTTGCTTTGTAAAACATGGCTAATTGAGCCTACTTTCAGGGTAGCAATCAAAATAAGAAGCTGAAAGTATGAAACAAGTGTATGCACAAAATATATACGTCAAATAATGCCATAAAGGGTATCTATAATGTCAATTATTTTGTGGGTTTGAAATTTATTTTGAAATATATGCTCAATTTTCACTATTTGGAATGTTACAAGGCTATATGAAGGAATTGTGAAACAACGCCAAGTTAGGGTTTCCAAGATTGAAGGATTGTTCAAAATAGATTGAATTGTGATTGTTTGAAGATATCCTCCCCGATCTACATCAATTAGTATCAAAGCGTAGGTTTTGATCTTTTGAAGAAAAGGGGTTGAGGTTTGAAGAAAGAAAAGTTGCAAATTGAAGGTCAAGATGCCTCCTAAAGGTAGTGCAGTCATTACTAGAGAAATTAAGTTGATGAAGGAGTCACAAGAAGAATTTTTTTATAAACTTGCAACATTGGAGACAAAACAATGAAGAGGAAAGGGCATTGAAGAGGAAAGTGACCAAGAGGAAGAGGGTGAGAGTGAAAACCCTCCAGGAGGAGTCCAAGATGATGATGATGGGTTGGACCTATTGAAAATTGGATGTAAAAATTGTAGCTTAAAAGTTGTAAACCTATGAGACTATAGATTTAAGTAAGTTTTCTTTGTCACAATTATTTGTGTATGATTAATCTGATTAGATCAATTTTATCAATTGTAGAAAGAGACAAAATATTGTAGAAGAATGCAACAAGAAGAAAGAAGTGATGCAACATATACATGAAGAAACCATTTCGGGAAAAAAATCCACCAGAATCAATAGTACTTGTATTATTTAACCTTAGAACAAGATTGCAATAACACTATATCAATCCTTGATTAATATGCTTCCTTGCCTTCAACAATCCTTCTTCACAACCTGCAAATAAACTATGATACACTTGCTGCAATTATCCATGCATTCCATGTGACCAAGCATGAATCCACACAACCCATTCCATGTTTCAAACCCTCACACATGCATAAGCTCAACCTGCTATCCTACAACAAACTCTCTCTCATAGAACTCTCATACACTTGCTGCAATAAATAGACAATTGTGAGCATTGTAAACTCCTAAGAGTTATCCAAAACAAGAACATAAAGCTCCTCACAAATATCTACGCCTAGATTGGGAAAGTAGAGTTCCACACTGGAACATGAAGTCAAAACCAAAGTCTCCTCATTTTATGTGCCCCAAAATGAACACTCAACTGAACGTTGGTCAAGAAAATATCTTGCAAGCATCTTCTCAAAGTTGGCGCCCAAGAATGGGTTCACTTAAATGATCCTTGTAAATATCTTCTCGCATAAAAGGTGTTAACTTAAAGATTCCAACTTGGGCACCCAAGGTGGTCCCAAGTCAATCTTAGTTAACTAAAACATATCTCTCCACCAATTCATGCAAACATTATGCATGATTGATTATCCCCACTTAACTAAATGTATCACCTATTATCTGTAATGCAACTGAAGTCATTAGTGATGCAACTCAAGTCAACTGAAGTCAACTAACATGCAGCTCAAACTAACTAAAATAACTGACGATGCAATCGAAGATAATCGAACTATACCCAAATTGAATCAATTGAACCGAATCAACCGAATCGAATCAAAGATCAACCGAACTAAACCAATTGAAATGAACCGATACTAAAACTAATAAAAGCCACTCCACTCATGTAAATATCAATCCCTATTTTGTAGGAACAAAACATGCATTACATAAGATTTATCAATCCTCCAAACAATTAACTAAAACAAGGTGGGTTCCACCTTCCATGTGGGTGCCCCTTGTGCTCCTATTTTGTCGGAGCTCTTCTTGGACGCCCCTACATGTTCGTATCATTTAAGAATAATCACAAATGTCAATTTTACATGTCTATTTCATTCTAATTCAATCTCTTTCTAATCCTAGTGTTGGGGAACACTTTCCAAGGACTTAGGAGATACATGAAATATGTTTAGGATTGCAATTAAATGATATCCTATTCCCAACATTCTCCCACTTGACATTATACATTGCAATTATTGTAAACAAGGAATCATTTTTTATAAATCAAGTACAGGACTCAAGGCCAATGGCCTTCCTACACCAAGAGAACTTATATGTAGGAACCAGTTTCATAAGATAACTGTAGCATTGATCAAAGTGTCGCCAATCAATATCTTTCCCAAGTCTTTGTAACCAAACTATTATAGGTAGAACTTCATGCTATCAATATAACAGCCCAAATCTATAAACAAGTCCTTGTATATCCACCATCTTGAAAAATAAGACTCCAAGGTAATAACACACATAGACATGCGATAAAAAACCTCTGAAGTAACTCACTATAGTAAAGTGTAACCAGTCCAAGAGAGGTGCCCTCTCATACATAACACATATAAATTTTGGAGCTCCCACTGCACATGTAATGTCAAATCTGAAAACAAGATCACAACATTAGCAAGTCCTCCTATAACACTTCACATAGAGGATGTGGCTAACTCCTCTATCATAGTGTCAAAGTAGCATACAATGATATGAAAAATACATCTCTCATAACATAAGAACCTTCAAAAAGAAGAAAATATTCCCATAAAGAGAAAACCTATAAATTAAACCATGTTCTTATAGCACACTAACATGTGCCAAACTGTGTAAAGTAAGATCTCCTTCAACACTCCCAAACTGAAACGATATCAACATCTAACCATTTAACTTATAATGAAATATGGTAGAACTTAGATGTAAACCTCTCACAGAAATTAGATCAAACTTAGCCAACCATTCCCACAACAAAAAAAGGGAATATGCCCAAAGCCACTAACTATCTCTCCTACCTCTCCTACCCAAATCCTCATAACTAACTTAAGTTCAAAATTGCAAGGAGAACAATGGAAATACATAAAATCATGCATCTACCAACAACTCTAAGAACCTTCAACTTTCAAGACTAATGCATAAGAGAAGAAAAGATACATATAAATAATGCATCTAATAATCAGGTGGGCAACACCTCTTAGATCATTTACCTGTTGATTAGACCAAGAGTGGGATACAAGATTTGTCCTGTGCATACAACACCAAGCAATATAGGCTTTCACTAAAGACAACCTTCTCATTAGGTCTATGATGGACTCACATCCATTTCCAGGTGTAGGCTCCTCGGTCTTTACTGTTGAGAAACTTTTATAACAAGTAACCATTCCAACACATATCTCTTAACATAAGAAATATCCAACCTAACCCAAGTCTCTCTAGTATCCATGAGCACCCACAAATCAATCATACCAACTTCAAACGCAACCTGCAAAATCATGAAGCTCCAAGCAAAATGATTACTACTCAAACCAAAAGAACTACATCTCCAAAGGAAGAACAATAACACCTTTACCAAAGACTTTAAGTGTCCTCCATAAAACAAGATGTTAAAACCTATTCAAATCACATGAAGATAACCATGTCCTACCAAAGCTCCCACCTAACCATGATATCGAAGCTATACATGGCAACAAGATAAACATCAAACCATCACTGGCTAAAAAACTCCCATTGAAACATGTAACCAAGCTATCCATGACATCATGATAACCATCTCCTAAATGAAGATCATCCATAGCCTCAACACAATCAAAGAATCCGTTGTAAACAATACAACTCCCAAAAGGTCAAGAAAACCATAATCTTTAAACCAAGAAGATAAAAACACACTTCTTTTACAATTCTTTAATAACTGAATAGTAAAAGCTCCCACTATAGCCAAAAAACATCAGACTTTTAAGAGAAAAGGGTCCCAAACTCTAACCAACCATTAGCTCTGATACCAAATGTTGAAAATTGGAGGTAAAAATTGTAGCTTAAAACTTGTAAACCTATGAGACTATAGATTTAATTAAGTGTTCTTTGTCACAATTATTTGTGTATGATTAATCTGATTAGATCAATTTTACCAATTGTAGAAACAGACAAAATATTGTAGAAGAATGAGACAAGAAGATAGAAGTGACACAACATATATGTGGAGAAACCCTTTCGGGAAAAAACTCCACTAGAATCAATAGTGTTTGTATTATTTAACCTTAAAACAAGATTACAATAACACTATATCAATCCTTGATTGATATGCTTCCTTGCCTTTAACAATCCTTCTTCACAACCTACAAATAAACTCTGATACACTTGCTGCAATTATCCATGTATTCCATGTGACCAAGCATGAATCCACACATCCCATGCCATGCTTCAAACCCTCACACATGCACAAGCTGAACTTGCTATCCTACAACAAACTCTCTCTCATAGAACTCTCATAAACTTGTTGCAATAAATAGACATTTATGAGCATTGTAAACTCCTAAGAGTTATCCAAAACAAGAGCATAAAGCTCCTCACAAATATCTACGCCTAGATTGGGAAAATAGATTTCCATACTGTAACATGAAGTCAAAACCAAAGTCTCCTCAATTTAGGTGCCCCAAACTAAACACTTAACTGAACATTGATCAAGAGAATATCTTGCAAACATCACCTCAAACTTGGAACCCAAGAATGGGCCCACTTAACTGAGCCTTGTAAATATCTTCTCATGTGTGGTGTTAACTTAAAGATGCCATCTTGCTGCCCAAGGTGGTCTCAAGTCAATCTTAGTTAGTTGAAACATATCTCTCCACCAATTCATGCAACATCATGCATGATTGATCATCCCCACTTAATCGAAGTATTCACTTGTTATCAATCAAGTAACCAAGTCAACTAACATGCAACTCAAAATAACTACATGCAACTAAAAAGACAATTCGAAACTAAACTAAACTAAACTAAACTAAACTAAACTAAATTGAAATTGAACTAAACCGAACCTCGAATCAACTAAATTGAATTGAACCGATACCAAATTGATAGTGCCACTCCACTCATGTAAATATCAATCCCTATTTTGTAGGATCTAAACATGCATTACATAAGAGTTATCAATCCTCCAAATAGTTAACTGAAGAAAGGTGGGTCGCACCTTCCATGTGGGCACCCCATGTGCTCCTATCTTGTAGGAGCTCTTCTTGGATATCCCCACATGTTCCTATTATTTAGGAATAATTAAAAATGCTAGTTTACATGTTCATTTCATTCAAATTTAATCTCTTTCTAATCCTAGCATTGGGGAACACTTTCCAAGGACTTAGGAGATACATGAAATATGTTTAGGATTGCAATTAAATGACATCCTATTCCCAATAGGACCTTGATGAAAGAAGGATTGTTAAAATGTTGAAGGTTGTCAAGGGAGATGCTTCTAATATGAAAATGGATTTTCCAATGTATAGTGGAAAGTTGGATATAGAAGAAGTGTTGGATTGGATAGATGCATTGGAAAATTACTTTAATTACAAGGGGGTTGTAGAAGAACAAAAGGTAAAGTTTTCATAACTAAATTGAAACGCCCTACCCTAAATTGGTGGAACTATGTACAAGAGGAAAGAGTGAAAAGGGGAAAAACAAAAATCAATTCATGGGATAAGATGGTGTCAAAGATTAAGAGTCAATTCTTTCCAGGTGATCATGCAATTCAAACATTTAGGAAGTTATAAAACTTAAAGCAAAAGGAAAAGGATGTCATGGCCTACATAGAGGAGTTTCACAAATTAAGCATTAGAGCTGGTCATGTTGAAGATGAGACTGAAAAGACAGCAAGGTATTTGAATGGATTGAGATTTCAAATTCAAGATGAATTGAGTCTTTCCACTCCTAGGACGGTTGAAGAATATTTTCAATTGGCTACTAGGGTAGAAGAGAAGTTAAAAAGAATTTAAGAAAGACAAGGAAGAGGCCGTGGCAACACTAGTAGAGGAAGAGGTTCAAGGTAGTCCTATGAAGACCAAGAAGATCCAAGTAAAATCAAAGACCAAGTTGTTGAACAAAGAGGTGGAATCAAATGCTTTAGAGGAAGATTTGGTGGAAAAGGTAGAGGTTCAAACACATTTTCTAGAAGATGTTATCATTGCAATTAATTTAGCCATCAAGCATGGAAGTTTTTGGATAAACAAGCTTCTACTTCAACTAGTGGTGATAAGAGAGTTCAATTGGTGCAAAAGGAAGATTGTGAGAGTGTTAACTCTCCTAATTAGCTTGTTGCTCCAGAAATTGGAGAATCCTTAATGGTTAGAAGAACACTCCTCAAAGCATGCAAGGAGAAGGAGCCACAACAAAGAACACTCTTTAGCACAACTTGCAAATGCATGGGAAAGGTATGTAAAGTTGTAATAGATTTAGGAATCATAGATAACATGGTGTCTATTGAAATGGTTGATAAAATTAAGTTAGAAAAGATACCACATGATACACCTTATAAGGTTTCTTGGTTGAATGGGAAAGATTGGGTTGAGTTTAATATAGGTGGCTATAAAGATAAGATTCTATGTGATGTGTTGCCTATGGATGTGTGTCATTTGCTACTAGGGAGACCATGGCAATTTGATAGACATGCCTTGTATGATGGAAGAAACAATACCTATGAGATACAAAGGGATGAAATCTCTTACACATTGACTCCATTGGTAGAAGATAATAAAGGGAAGATCATGGCACATAAGGTGATAATGGTGGGTAGGAAAGATTTTGTAAATATAGAGGAAGAAAAGAATATGGAGGTTGCAGCTACTTCAAGACTTGAAGGTACCAAGACATGCTCTGGTTTTCGAGGAAAATGATATTGAAAAGTTCAACCTATGAATTGATTTTGGAAACTCAGGGTTGGCTTAAAAAGCATCTTGCTATGATGGTAAGTGAAGGTTTCCATTCATTTTTTGCACAAGAGGATAATGATCATTCACAATTTGATAAATTTGAGATTAGTAGACTTGAGGTTGGTCATTTCATATTAGGGGTTTGTAAATCTGATCAAGAAGCAATTAAAGATGCACCACAACAAGTGGAAGATGTTAGAGTAATAAAGTCATCACCTAATTAATTAATTAATCATTAATTAATTGGGTCACTTTATGCTTTATTACACTTAAGCTAAACTTAGGAGTGCTTTTAATTCATTATTTGCTTTTATTAATTAGTTACATTTTGCATGATTAAAGCTTCTAATATTAGAACATGTCTCATTCATTTCTATGAGGACACTTGTCATGTTCTAATATAACCCTAATCTAGGGTTAAATTTTAGCCTTTTCATAAGGATTTTCTCATTGTAACTATTTATCAATTCTATAGGGCAACATATCCATGATAGTTGTTCACATAATGCAAATTGGTGTTTTCATCAGATCTGA
This sequence comes from Sequoia sempervirens, assembly GCA_007258455.2. Classification (NCBI taxonomy): domain Eukaryota; kingdom Viridiplantae; phylum Streptophyta; class Pinopsida; order Cupressales; family Cupressaceae; genus Sequoia; species Sequoia sempervirens. The sequence continues at coordinate 7,118 of VDFB02104199.1, read as the reverse complement.
GTTGTAGGGAAATCATATCTTGCTTATTTATTCATAGTGTGATAGGTTTATTGTCATAGGTCCCAAGATCAAACCTGGCTCTGATACCATGTTAGAGCTGATGTATCTACTCCCACAGGGAATAAAATTCCCCTCTATAAGAGATAAATCAACTTGTTGTACATGGGCGCCTCATCAACCGTTAGAGTGGGACCCATTCATGCATCCATTCAAGTATTTCTTTATCATAGTTTAGTTTCTCCCTAGTTCATCTTAAGGGGGGGTGTTAGAGTAATAAAGTCATCACCTAATTAATTAATCATTAATTAATTGGGTCGCTTTATGCTTTATTACACTTAAGCTAAACTTAGGAGTGCTTTTAATTCATTATTCACTTTTATTAATTAGTTGCATTTTGCATGATTACAACTTCTAATATTAGAACATGTCTCATTCATTCCTACAAGGACACTTGTCATGTTCTAATATAACCTTAATCTAGGGTTCACTTTTATCCTTTTCAGAAGGATTGTTTCATTGAAATTATTTATCAATCCTGTACGACAACATATTCCACGGTGATTGTTCCCATAATGCAAATTGGTATTTCATTAGATCTAAGTTGTAGGAAATACTTGTCTTGCTTATTTTATTCATGGTGATAAGCTTATCTGTTCATGGAGTCATTCATGGAGTTGTGAGTAGATACATCAACTCAACAAAAGAGATGAAGGGGTCAAAATTGAAAATTGTGAAAGGTGAGTTACAAAGGAAAGTGGAAAAAACTAAGCACACAATGAAAGTGGAGCAAAAGGAAGTGCATTACAAGGCACAAGGAGGTGTGGTAGCAAATAAAGAATCAACTTTGACAACATTTTTAGATGTAGCGCAGATGAAGGATCACCCATCAAGGGAAGAGAAACATTTTCAAGGAAAGATTGGTCACAGGCAAGGCACAATGCATGTTTTCAACACTTGACACATTGGAAGGGATTACTGGATGAAGAAAATACTTGGAGGTTATAGTATGATATCATCAAGCAAGGTTTTGGTTGCAACATAGTCCTCAAGGGGACTTGAGTTCTCTTTTGTCCAGGTGTATGGTGTAGGGGCACCTTGTCAATTTTGGTCAATATTGTCACATGTTTGGTTTTTAGGTGTTTACAGTATTTTTGGATATAATAAGGTCATAATAGACCATTTTCCAATGTATGGAGTCATATTAGGTCGGTTTGGAGTCATATTGTTAAAATTTTGCAAAAAGTTGAAAAGTTGCTTGTGCAACTTTGCATTTTTGGTCATAAGTGGAAGCTGAAGAGTCATACATTCAAAAAGTAGTTTTGAACCATTTGTTTTTGGTTGGAGAATTTTAAATTGGTTTGAAAACATTCGGGGCAATCTTCTGGATGTAATTTTAGTGATCAAGCAACATTGAAACTCTGTTTTCTTGTGAGATTTATGTGTTTTCAGTTGCTCTAGAGACATGTACAGCTCTGTACGCTCTCCATTTGACATGAATTGAATTGGAATTGGTAGATTAATAAAAATTCTTTTATTTGGATATGGTTGTGTTGATTTTCATTGAGAATTGAGGTAGTTTGAAGTGTTTTTTTAAGAATGGGTAGGAAACCTTGAATTTGAGGGTTTGATAGAGTAAAATGGAATTGTAAGCCATTCCACTTGGTGAAACATATTCTAACTCAGTGGAATGGCATATTTAGGCATAGGTTTTGTGTTGATGTGTTTTTCAAGAGCAGGGAAGGTAGATAGATGAAGTTTGATTGATGCCCTAGTTGTTTTCATTCATATTTCAAGCAAAGAATGGTGGCTAAGAGTTGGAGTTTGATGAAAAGACATTGCTAAGGAATGGGAGTTGGTTTTGGGAGCATGTGCATACCCTATGAGATGTGTTTAGGGTGTTTGTAAGGTGGAATAAGGCTTGGAGTTTGTAGTTTCAATAAACCCTCTTGTAAACAAACCTAAATAGGCCTAGGTAGGGTTTTGTGAAAGGGTGATAGATTGAGTGTTACAGTTGATAAAACTCATTGTTTTAGACCTTTTATGACCTGGTTGTAATCTTGGAATAGTAGTTTGTGGTTGGGAGAATTTTTAGTTTGTAGTTGCTTTGTAAAACATGGCTAATTGAGCTTACTTTCAACGTAGCAGTCAAAATAAGAAGGTGAAAGTTTGAAACAAGTGTATGCAAAAAATAGATATGTGAAAGAATGCCATAAAGGGTATCTAAAATGTCAATTCTTTTGTGGGTTTGAAATTTCTTTTGAAAGTGTAGACATGTAAAATTGATTTAACACTTATCACAAATTCAAAATGTCTCAAAACAACTCAGAATCAACCAGAAACAACTCAGAACGACTCTGAATCAACTCAGAATGTCTCAAAATGACTCCAGAATGGCTTAGAATGACTCTGAATCAACTCAGAACATCTCGGAACGACTCTGAATCAAGTTGGAACGTCTCAGAATGACTCCATAACAACTCAAAACAACTTTGAATCAACTTGGAACAACTCAAAATGACTCTAAATCAACTTGGAATGCCTCAGAATGACTCCATAATGACTTAGAACAATTCCAAATCAACTCACAACATCTCGAAACAACTCCAAATCAACTCAAAACATCTCAGAATATGAATCACGAAACAACTCGAATGACTCACGAATCAACCCGAACAACTTCGAGCGAGTTTGAATCAAACCCAAACTCAAAAGCGACTACGAGGTCAGCGGAACATCTCGAATGACTCTGAGATCAACTCAAAACATCTTTGAATCCTTTCAGAACATCTAAGAACATCACAAAACATCTTGAATCATCTCAAAATCATCCCACAACTTCTCACAACTTACATGTCCGAATGACATCAAGAAACCCTATTTCCTCTATTAATTGAATAATACAATACCCGTTTGAGTAATTCACATTTCATCATTTCTCGACAAATTAAATAAATACCATTTTATTTAATAAAGTCTTGAAAACCCTATTTCCTCTATTAATTAAATAATGTACAACATTATTTAATTAATTCACTTTTTCATCAGTACTCGACAAATTGAATAAATACAGTTTATTTAATAAAGTCTTGAAAACCATCATTATACTATTAATTGAATAATACAACGTTATTTGATTAATTCACATTTCATCATTTTCGACCAATTAAATAAATTACATTTATTTAATAAAGTCCTAACCTAATCTTACTTCATCCTGATTAATCAAACAATGTCAATTATTTGATTACATCACTAATTCACCTTATTCCTCAAAATTAATTGAATTATTAGATCATGTAATTTTATTATCACACTTCCTCCAAAATTTGAATAATTAAATCCAAAGCCTTTATTCAGAGTGGCAAAAATCAAAATCAAAATAAAAATGGAATTAATTAATTAATTAATATTTCCTCACCCAGCTTTTTGATTAGAAAATCATGTGATTGCTAACTAAAGCAATCCTAGAATTTACTCTAACTTCAAGCAATCTATTTATTTTGTTAACTAAAGCAATCCTAATTTTTTGCTTCTAACTCAACCATCTAATTCCTAAATTCAGCCCTAGTCAATCAAAATCCTAACTAGCCAATCTATTCTTCAATCACCACGATTGTGCAATCAGCTTTGCCTGATCTCCTCATCATCTAAATCCTCTCAACTCATTTTGGCCCGGATATGGATATTCTCAATGCAATCACGGTTGATTCAAGAATTGATTTTCCTATAAAATAAGCCTCTCTCTTCACAAATAGAGATCAAAATTTCAACTTACCTTATGCAATGAAGTGTTGTTGCAATCACCATTGATAGAGCTTCAACCTTTTCGATCAACCAAGCATCGTTCACCAAGCTTTTGCACGTAAGCAATGGAGGCTTTGTAGTGATACAAACAACCCAACATCATGCAAATACACTCCAACATGGGATGGTAATCTCTCCTTTGCTTTTGAATTTAGTGTGTTAATCTTAGTATTTCATTTCATTCAAATAGCTTAGATTGTGCATTTCATGAGTGATGGAATATGATAGATTAAGTGTTTTGGATTAGATAGTTTCTGATTTCAATCTTGCATTTGATCTTGATTTCGCATTGTCTTCCTGATGGATTCCTTCCCCCTCACATAGAAAGATATGCTCAATTTTCACTATTTGGAATGCTACAAGGCTATATGAAGGAACTGTGAAACAATGACAAGTTAGGGTTTCCAAGATTGAAGGATTGTTCAAAATAGATTGAATTGTGATTGTTTGAAGATATCCTCCTTGCTCCACATCACTTCAATTGAAACAAACACTAAGTAAACCCTAGTGCCAAGAAGCTTACCTCTAGAGTTGGGTAGATGACCATTTACGATTTATCTAACTTTTGATTCTCTTGATTGAAGGACACATCCCAATAAATTTTGTAATTACTACCATGCATTTCAATTTATCCACCACCAAATTCATGAAATTCTTTGAGATGCTAATTCTAGGTATCTTCATATCCACTTTTGCATTAATATTGAATACTAATATTTTACAATTCTTCCCTTGCTATTTTTGTACATCCCTTCCTATATTAGAAAATCAATCAATTGAATATGAAAGATGACCTAACTCTTGGATATTCGCCATGTTCACTACTTCTTGACTCTCCTCATCCTTACAAGGAAATTCCTATAATTTTTTTAAAAGTTCAAGTTTAAAGGTTAATCAATTTTATAAAAAGTTTATATGAGTCAATAAATAAAATATTTTGATGTGTTAATTTGAGATACAATAATTAGTGAAGATTATCTAGTGATGTGTTAATTTGAGATACAATATTTAGTGAAGATTATCTAGTGATGTGTTAATTTGAGATACAATATTTAGTGAAGATTATTTAGAAATAAACTTAATTTGTGTTAACTAAGATAAGTATGATTTTATTTAGTGACGTGCTAATTTGAGGTTAATATAATATGATTTATAGTTAAAAATTTGATGTGCACAAGTTTAATGAAAATATAAATTTTAAATAATCAAATAATTAACCAAATTAAAAGTATATAAAAACAGAAATAAAATTTTACACAATTTACATACAATAAAATTTATGTGTCCACATATATAATAAATAAAATTATTCTAATATAAAATAAAATAACTTTTAAATAAATAAAATAACTTCAAATTGATATCTCTCCATATTTTTTAAATATATATATTTAAGATATCTATACTAATAATAAATTAAAAACTTTATATAATTTATAATCATAAAAATAAAATATTATAAGAATTATTTTATACTACATTATTTAAAATAATTCTACTAGTTTGACTGTTTAAACACATATAAATTACAATATTTATGAATATAGATTCAACTAATTATTAATATTTAATAATTATTAATGTAAATGATTACATAATATTATATTATACTACTAATAAATTTCATAGTTTTAATATATTAACGTGGATGATAAAAATATTCTTTTAAGAAGTACGTAAACTTGTAAGCAAACATGTAGCATGGCACCATAATGATGAGGCTTGAATCCTTTGTTAATTGCCAACTAGGTATTGTGGCACACGGCAAACAAGCATATAAGTCGTCATCATAAATTTCGGCGTAAGTTTTAGATGATGACCCAATTATGACTTGGCAGAGTTTTGTTTAAAATGCTCTAAGTACATCATTTTATTTATTCAAGACGACTTGTATCTCATGTGGCACCGAACAGCCACTCCAATTTCTTTGAATTAAATTTACATCTCACACGTCTGAAATATGAAATAATATAAAGGAAGAAATAAATATTGTAAAATGATTTTTTTATTTATTCAATTACTCGTAGTGTTGCGTAGTGATATAGTTAGTACGTAATTTTTTAATATAATAATTAAATAATATGGTAATTGAATTAGTATATATGTTTAGTCGATTTATTGATTCTATAAAGATATTTTATTTTAGTTTAAAAATTATTTTATTTTTATTTTAGAGTCATTCATTCAAGAATTGTTTTTATTTATTTAATAGTTATTCTATTTCATTAAGATTTTTTTTTTATATAGACATGATGTATTTAAGAACAACTTCCATATATTAAATGATAAGGTGTATTTAAGAATAACTTTCATATATTAAATGCTGTGACAAGTTGTATAATTTCCTAAAGGGTGGAAAACAAATTACATATTATTCAATGGATTCAATATCCACCTCTATTATTGTTATGCATGATGAATAGCTCTTGAACTCTCTCCACCTACTCTTGAGGGAATAGGTTAAGATTCACTTTTAGTAAGCTTTGAATGAATGGACGAAGACTTTTAATAAAGTCCACGAGGCCAAAGAGCCTATGGGACCCATGGATCACCAACAAAACGAAACACCAAAACAACTCAAAAACAAACAAACCACCAACCCAACAATTCCTTGAGCTCCCTTTCCTTTTGAAGTTTAGACCTTAGATTACACAATGCTAACTCGACTCAGAAAAGATAAAGACATTCACATTGTTGATATTGTTACATAGTGAAGCTATTTCAAAGACCCCATTGATCATCTCTAGATCCACATGCTTGTCCATGTCAGAGATAGCAGTCATTGTTGCCTAGCAAAACAACCTTTGAATGTAGCTCAATGCATAGGTTTATACCACATTTATGAGCTAGCACATCGATAATAATGTGAAGAAAAATTTCCATTAGATGATGGTTATGGACTTGCCCATTCTTCAACAGATTGGACCCAATAATGATGATAATAACACTCTCTGCAAGTGGAGAGCCAATGCAAAATAACCTCTGAAGTTCTTCCAACATTCCTCTTCCTTAGATTCACAAGTGCCAATGTTGGTCTCCTCTCCATATTTTGAATGGCTTTCCATTCCCTTTAACTGTAAATATAATGTATTGCATCTATTGTCAGTCTTTGGGCTGGATAAGAAATCATACTATAGATCATAGTGCGTGAACTATAAGGGTGCTCAAAGCATTACTCATGGGGAATGATGCTTATCCATAAAAAAATGCTAGCTAGCATTTATTACTGCAAATGATTTAACAAAAGAATCTTTGATATAACTCTAATACTCCTTGCAATTTTAGAGGATAATACCCTTCATTTAATCAATTGC
>VDFB02104198.1:0-19033 GCA_007258455.2 Sequoia sempervirens | reverse complement strand
TATATATATGTATATATATATACATATATATTTATACTTATATATACATATATTTATATATATATGGATATATACATGTTATCTCATACTACGGAACATTGAACTTTGTTTCTTGATTTATATATATATATATGTATATATATATATGTATATATATGTATGTATATATATATATGTATATATATGTATATGTACATATATATACATATATATGTATATGTACATATACATATACATATATACATGTATATATATGTATATATACGTATATATGTATATGTATACATATATATGTATATGTATACATATATATGTATATGTATACATATATATGTGTGTGTGTGTGAATAAAGATAACATGGATGTAACTAAAGAACAATCCTTTGTGTATTTAATGTTAGAAAGGAATATTGCCGCCTCTTAAATAAATGATTATTTTGACAATGGATGTGGAAGTATTAAATGATAAGAGGAATGGTTTATTGTATAAATGGGTATTTTGATATCTATGGAGTTAGTTCAATTGATTGAATTTTGATGTATTTTTAAAAAGTAATGTATTTCCTCTTCTACTATGTACTTGAGTTATGTAGACTACTTATGTGTTTAGTTTTTAGGAATTCATGTATTGTGACAATTTCAGAAAGGGAGCTGTTTTTGAATTTTTACTTTTAGGTGGAGAGATTCTTGTGCAATGGTTAGTTAGACTTCCAGAGGCTAGGGGAAATTTTTCTACCTGAGGGATTTTATGATTATTCATTTTGAGATGGTTGAACTATTTCTTGAATGGGTTCATGTGGGTCTTTAGCCTTTCACTGCTTATTCATTACTATGATTGTGATTTGTGTGCAGGATGGTTCATGCCTTGCCATATGCATATGTTCATGTGGTTTTGGTGATTTGTGCAAGTTGGATTTACCCCTTTTGATGTGTTGGGTTTCTTGTTGTTAGTAGGGGGAGTGGCTCTCAATGGGGGCTGACGCACAAAGTGGTATCCAGGATAACCCATGTGGGAGTTTCTTAACCCAGTGAAAACCTAATTAATAAACCAGGGGGTTGGGTAGAATCTAACTCTAATTAAGATAATTGGATGTCTCACCCATGCCTGTAGTGCTCGTTTAGGCTAAGGATAGGTTGAGAAGGCCTGTTTAACAAGATCAACTTCCTTGTCCTCATGAAAGGAAGTTAGTTTTGCATGTGTTACCCTATGGGGCTGATGCCTACTGTGAGGCAGCCAGGATAACCATAGATGGGGGTCAACATCTAGTCATAGATAGCTAGGATAACCCATGCCGGGACCATGCGATGACACTCTTCCCTACTACAACCTAGCATTCCCTTGTATTGTATTTCCCTTTGATGTTTGTGTGCCTCTAGAAGCGGTGTCACTGTTGTGTGTTGATATAATGTACTTGTATATTGGAGTCATGTTATCCTTTGTGTCATTCTTCTATCTTCTTGACTGTTTTGTAGTGGGATCTTATTGCTATCTTTTAGCATGGGGGGTGGTCCTTAGGGTTCCACATGGTTGGGTGGATTGTGCTTATTCCTCCATTGGGTTCCCCTTGCTAATGATTGTTCGTGTGGCAGCTATTCTTGGTGTTGTGGATTTTTGCACTTGTTCTAGCTCAAGTGGACTATCTTCCATGTACTTGTATTGAACTGTAATCAATGTATCATATATTATATTTTTGATGTACTCTTCTCACATGTATACGAGGAAACATTGTTGTACAAGTTGTAATCTTGTAATTGAACTGACGAACTCTCCCTTGTAATGAAAAATGTAAATGATAATTAATGCATACGTTAGTTAATTGAATTGATCTTGGATGTGGTTACATTGATAACATATTATGGATATTACATTTTGGTCAATCATTAAATGTGATGGATTAAATGAACTTTATATTGTTAGATGAACCTTGTTTAATGAGATGATTTATTATTCTGGTTATTTTGGTTATTAGATAGATAGTAGCATGGTCACAGACCCTTAGAGGACTTAGGTTTAGCTTGCATGTTAGCTTATATTCTTCAATCTTTAGTAAGTGGAACATTTTTAAGTGTTGTAGTGTGTTGTCCTTTGGGGTTCTGTGGTGGGGTGTTACATAAAATTTGTAAATATCATCTAGAGCAATTTGAGGTCAACATAAATCTAACTCATATAAAAACCAAACAAGCATTTTGTAAGACATATTTTGAAATCAAAGAATTAAAAAATATGCTTAAACCATAAACCCTAAAGTGCTTAAACCAATACAAAACTATACCTTATGGGGCAACTTAATATTTTCTTTCATCACATGGAATCTTTTGGGACTTGCAAAGGATTAGAGGGCAGTTTGAAACCCTTGGACTAAGTAAAAAAAATCCATAAAGTTCTTGTTAAACTCCTTGTTGAATTCATCTTGCCCGAAGACAATATGTATTCTTATGACAAGGTAAACAAACAATCAAAAGGCTTGCTCCTACTATATTTCTCAAACCTTGTGTTAAGCTGGAAAACTATACTATAATGATCATGTGTCTGAGAAACAATTTAAGTTGTAAACAAATACAAATCTAAACAAATTTTGACAGTTCTAGAAGGTTTGTGTTATATATAAAAAAGACTTAACAAATTTTTACCAAGGAAATGTAAGGATTAATCTCTAAAGTTGTCAATGGTGTTAGGTGGGGTGAAATTAAAATTATCGATTTTCTTCTTGCTCTTAATTTTTTTCTTTTTCTTTTTTTCTATTTTCACATCTTAGAATTAAATTTGAAGATTTCAAAATATTTATCATTTAATAATTGTGTTAAATTCATATCCTCGGTAAAAATGTCATCTAGAGTAGTTTGAGGTTGACATAAATCTAACTTGTACAAAAATAAAACAAGCATTTTAAAAGTCATATTTTGAAAAAAAATAATTCAAGAATATGCTTAAACCTTAAACCTTAAATCACTTAAATCAATAAAAAATTGTACCTTGTGGGGTGACTAAATATTTTCTTACATCACATGGCATATTTTAGGAAGCAAAGGATTAACAAACAATTTAAAATCCAAATCTTTCCATGAAAGCCTTGCTAAACTCCTTATCGAATTCATCTTGCCTAAAGACAATATGTATTCTTATTATAGGGTAAATAAACAATTAGAAGCCTTGCTCCTCTTGAATTTCTTAAACCCTAAGTTAAACTAGAAAACTATACTACGATGATAATGTGTTTGAGAAATAATTTAAGCATTGTTGTAAATAGATACAAAGTTAAACAAGGTTTGACGATTCTAGAAGGTTTATGTTATATATAAGAAAAGGTTTACTACTATTAATAATTACCTAATAAGGAAACATGATTATCAAGCTTTAAAAGTTGCCAATGGTGTTAGGTGGAGTGAAATTAGAATTATAGATTTTCTTCTCACTTTTTTCCCCTATTAACTTGGAATTAAATTTGATGTTGATTACTAATTTTAAAACATTCATATCCTCAAGAAAAAAATATCATCTAGAGTAATTTGAGGTTGACATAAATGTAACTCATGTAAAAATAAAACAAGCATTTTAAAAATCATATTTTGAAAGAAAATAATTCAATAATATGCTTAAACCCTAAACCCTAAAGCACTTAAACCAATACAAATCTTACCTTGTGGGGTAGCTAAATATTTTCTTGTATTGCATGATATCTTTTGGGAAGCAAAGGATTAGCAGGTAGTTTGAAACCCCTGGATGAAAAAAACATTTTTATAAAATTCATGTTAAACTTCTTGTTGAATTCATCTTTCCCTTAAAGACAATATTTATTCTTATGATAGGGTAAATAGATAATCAAAAGCCTTGCTCCTGCTAAATTTTCTAAACCCTAACTATACTACAACGATCATGTCTTTGAGAAATAATTTAAGCATTGTTGTAAACAGATACAGAGGTAAACAAGGTTTGATGGTTCGAGAAGGTTTGTGTTATATAAGAAATTTTTAATGCTATTCTTGATTCCCCACCAAGGAAATATGAGGATCAAGCTCAAAAAATTATTAATGGTGTTAGGTGGTTTGAAATTCATATTGCCGATTTTCTTCTTTATTTTCTTATTTTTTCCTATTTTCACATATTCTTAGAATTAAATTTGAAAATTTGAAAATGTTGATGTTGATTACTAATTCAAAAACATTTATATCCTCAAGAAAAATATCATTTAGAGTAATTCCAGGTTGACATAAAATTAACTCATATAACAATTAATAAAGTATTTTTAAAATCGATAAAGAAAAGAATACAAGAATATACTTAAACAGTAAACCCTAAAGTGCTTAAACCAATACAAAACCATGCCTCATGGGGAAAGTGTATATTTTCTTGCATCGCATGGCATCTTTCGAGAAGTAGAGGATTAGCAATTAGTTTAAAACCCTTGGACTAAGTAAAACCTTTACGTAAAAATTGTGATAAACTCCTTGCCAAATTCATCATCTAGAGAAAATATGTATTCTTATGATAAGGTAAATAGAAAATTAGAAGCCTCACTCCTAAAATTATTAAACCTTAAGATAGGCTGGAAAAATATACCACAATGACCATGTGTCTAAGAAATAATTAAAGTGTTGTTGTAAATAGACACGAAGCTAAACAAGCTCCATTGGTTCTAGAAGGTTTGTGTTATATATAAGAAAGGTTTAATGCTATTAACAATTCCTTACTAAGGAAACATGAGGATCAAGCCCTAAAAGTTGTCTTAATGGTGTTAGGTGGTGTGAAATTAGAATTGTTAATTTTCTTCTTCCTTTTCTTTTTTTTTCCTATTTTCACATCTTATAATTAAAATTGAAGATTTCAAAATGTTGATGTCAATTAATAATTTTAGAACATTCATATTCCCAAGAAAAATAACTAAATTAATTCAAGTTCAGCATAAATCTAACTCATATAAAAATGAAACAAGCATTTTAAAAATCATATTTTGAAAGAAAAGAATTCAAGAGTGTACTTAAACCCTAAACCCTAGAGTTCTTAAACCAATAAATAAATTATACCTTGTGGGGTGATTAAATATTTTCCTACATCACATGACATATTTTAGGAAGTAGATTAGTAGGCAGTTAAAAACCCTCAAACTAAGTAAGACTATTTTGTAAGTCTTGTTAAACTCCTTGTTGAATTCATCTTGCCTAAAGACAATATGTATTATAACATGGTAAATATCTACAATCAAAAGCCTCGCTCCCATTAAATTTCTTAAACCCTAAGTTAAGTTGGAAAACTATACTACAATGATTGTGTGTCTAAAAAATAATTTGAGTACTATAAACCTATACAAAATTAAACAAGGTCTAATAGTTCTAGAAGGTTTGTGTTATAAATATATGAGAAAGGTTTAATGCTATTAACAATTCCCTACCAAGAAAACATAAGGATCAAGTTCTAAAAGTTGTCAATGGTGTTAGGTAGTGTGAAATTAGTGTTATCAATTTTCCTCTTGCTTTTCTTTTTTGTTCCTTTTTTTCACATCTTAGAATTAAATTTGAGGGTTTCAAAATGTTGATTTCAGTTAGTAATGTATGTGTTGATTTAGAAATTGAAATAGAACCAAATGCAATGCAAGATAATATTATCTAAACTATCACAAACCTCTAGATAGAGAACACAAAATAGAAATTCAACAAAGTATAACATAAAAATAAACATAACATGTTAAACCATAGTCTCCATTGTGGTTTTATTTTCTCCTTGGATGATTGATTTGTGGATTCTCTCTTTGCTTGAAGATTACCAATTTGGAAAAATGTAACTAGCTTGAATGATTATGGATTTTTGGATGAGAGGATGTGTAAATTTATAGACTTTGTGAATGGGAAATGGGTGCCTAAGATTTGATTGTGAGATCAAGGGTGGAGAATGGTTGATAGAAATTCCCTAGGATCTAGGAAAAGATGGAGGGTGGAGATAAGGTAATTAGAATGTGCATGGTTAGGATGAATTTAATAAGTTTAGTAAGTGATCACATGTATGAGAAATAATTTAAGCACTATTGTAAATAGATATTGAGATGAACAAGGTCTTGATTCCCTAAGTTAAGATGGAAAAATATACTATAGTGATCACATGTATGAGAAATAATTTAAGCACTATTGTGAATAGATATTGAGCTAAACAAAGCCTAATGATTCTAGAAGGTTTATGTTATGTATAACAAAGGTTTAGTGCTATTAACAATTCCCTTCCAAAGAAATATGAGGACAGATCTCTAAAAACTTTCAATGGTGTTAGTTGGTATGAAATTAGAATTATCTTCTGCTTGCTTTTCTTTTTTTATTCTACCTATTTTCACAGCTTAGAATTAAATTTGAAGAATTCAAAATGTTGATGTTAATCACTAATTTTAGAACATTCACATAAAATGCATAAATACCATCTAGAGTAATTCGAGGTCGACATAAATCTAGCTTGTATTAAAACCAAAGAAGCATTTTAAAAATATTTAAAAAAAAAAGAATTCAAGAATATGCTTAAACCCTAAACCCTAAAATGCTTTAACTAATACAAAATCATACATTGTAGGGTGATTGAATTTTTTTTTTCATCACATGGAATCTTTCGGGAAGTAGAGGATTAGCAAGAAGTTTACAACCCTCGGACTGAGTAAAAATTTTCCATAAAATTCATGTTAAAATATTTGTCAAACTCATGTTTGTTGAAGATAATATGTATTTTGATGATAGGTAAATGGATAATTAGAAGCCTAACTCTTGCTGAATTTTTTATACCCTAAGTTAAGTTGGAAACTATATGACAATGATCATGTATTTGAGAAATAACTTAAGCACTATTGTAAATAGATACAAAGCTAAACAAGTTCCAATAGTTCTAGAAGGCTTGTGTTATGTATAATAAAGGTTTAATGCTATTAAAAATTCTCTACCAAGGTAACATGAGGATCAAGATCTAAAAGTTGTCAATGGTGTTAGGTGGTGTGAAATTAGAATTTTATTTTTCTTTGTTTTGTTTTATTATAATTGTAAAAATATCATCTGAGAATTAGAGCATTGGGTTGGGTCTAGCTGAGTTGGTTAAGGTGTTCCCTGTAGCAGGGTGCCCACCATGGGTTCAACTCTCCGGCGCTCCCGTGGTACCGGTTGGTGTGTCCCGCCAGCACTGCCGGTCACGGTAAAAAGTTTACCGGCGGTGGGGGTTATATGGGGCCGTGCGCACCCGATTCCCCTCGTTAAAAAATAAAATAAAATATGAGGTCGACATTAATCTAACTCATATAAAAAGAAAACAAGCATCTCAAAATCATATTTTGAAAGAAAATAATTCAAGAATATTCTTAAACTAAACCTAAAGAAATTAAACCAATACAAAACCATACCTTGTGAGGTGACTAAATATTTTCTTGTATCCTATGGCATATTTTTGGAAGCAAAGGACTAGCAAGAAATTTAAACCCCTAGATTGAGTAAAAGTCAAGTTAAACTTCTTGCCAAATTCATCTTGCTCAAAGACAATATACATATTCTTATGATAGGACAAATAGACAATTAGAAGCCTCACTCTTGTTGAATTTTATAAACCCTAAGTTGAGTTGGGAAATTATAATATAGCGATCATGCATCTGAGAAATAATTTCATGATGTTATAAAAGGTATAGTGCTAATCAAGTTTCGATAATTCTATAAGGTTTGTGTTATATATAAGAAAGGTCTAATGCTATTAAAAATCTTGTACTAAGGAAACATGAGGATCAAGCTCTGAAATTTGTCAATGGTGTTAGGTGGTATAAAATTAGAATTGTTGATTTTCTTCTTGCTTTTTTTTTCTTTACTATTTTCACATCTTAGAATTACTAATTATAGAGTAATTTGAGGTCGACATAAATATACTTGTATAAAAATCAAAAAAACATTTTAAAAATCATATTTTGAAAGAAAATAATTCAAGAATATCTTAAACCCTAAACCCTTGTAATGTCCCTTTTTAATTTTTTCTTATTGTTGCCTTAAATAGATAATCCACACTCACGATAATACTTGCATAATTAATTATAAATATTAATCTAACTTTAAACTTATAATTTTAATAATTATAAAATTTGAATTTAAATCCTAATACAAATTTAAAAATATCAAACTTATATTATATTGTAATATTTCTCCTAATATGCAACCTCCTTGTTTGTATAATTGTCTTAAAACGTTTTCTAAATTTCTTTTTAAAGTCATAGGTTTTCATCCACTAACTTGACAAGAGAAATTAAGGGTTTTCATCTTCAAAATTCTAATCTTTCAAGGGTTTCATCCTCAGGTTGCTAGATAATTCAAAATGAAAAATATATAATATGTCTTCACAAATTAATTTTCCCTTCTCCTTGATTGATCTTCCTTATATACCCTTTTTCTTTAATATACATAACTCTTCATTTGCATGCCTTTTGATTTTTCATCGAAACTAAACTTCATTAAAACTTTTTTATAATATGAATTGTTATCTCTTTTATTGTCCTTTCTTAAGGGAATCACATGAGAAAGGAGGGGGCATTACAATACACCCTTCCCAAGATTTATTTCCCTCAAGTAATCACAACTAGGATGCTAAATAATGCATTATCCACTTGATTGAATATTTTTTGGAGTTACCAAGATCCCAAACAAATATTGGAAATATTATGAATTTTTCTAATGATGTAATATATTTCATTAAATGTGTATTGGTTGCTAAGTTTTTTTTGATGTGGTTCCTTAACAACTATGCCACTATTTTCTTCCAACAACTTTTCTCAAGACTATCCAAATTTCCTTGTAAAACTCTTTAAGTAATTAGCAAGTATACTAGTTGTTCTCTCCCTAAAACCTATAACATTCATAGGGATTGTTTTTTATGAAGAATAATTTCACAATTCAACTTCCACTATGCTACTATGATATTATAAGAAGGTATAGAACTTAAACTAAGATATATTTTTTCTTTTACTTAAAAATTGGGTTATTTCACTAGACAAATCTTTTTTCATCCATTTAAAAAAGTGGGTTACCTACAATCCAGTGGAAAACTTGAAAACTATTCCTATTATCAAATGTGAATTAAATTTTATGTTTAGACCATTCATATTGGCATAATGTTGAACAATTGTATTTCAAATTACTAGTCAAGGTTAATTTTTCCAACTTGCTTACCCATACTAGTAACTATTGAAACCTGATGTGTTTGCGTCTTCATATTTCACCTTACTTCTAATTGTACATCAAATTTTCTCGACTTCTTTTTTGATGTCATCAATTCTTTTTTCGAACACTTGTGGCTTGGCTCCCAATATTCCTTGCATTGGAAGCAAATATTTTATCTTCTGAGTTTGTTTTGGTTGTCATTAGTCTTTCTTACAATAGGAGAAATATAATTTTGTCTATTAGGAGATTCCTTAAAATGAAATTGGTTCGAAGGCACTGGCAACTTTAGCGTTACAACCCTTTTGATAATTTGATGGGGTTCTAATTCTAAATGTTCTTTTTCATTCTTTGTTTATTTTTTATGCAAAGAATCTCTACTCATAACAAAAACTCACAACATGAATAAATGAAAAATAAACACATGCCTCATTTTATTGATAATAAACTTGTAAACCAATTAAATCAAATAATAAACTATAAAATTTACAACAACATTATAAATATGGCCTTTCATAGCCATATCCATTCATCTCCATGTAACCTCTCTTCTATTCATTTTATTAAAAACTTCATGTAACTCTCTCCTTGTCTTCAAAATTACCCCCTTTAAGGTATTTTTTGCTTATTAGAAATGACTAATTTTTAGTCTTTTAGCAACCTTCGAGACTAGACCCTTAATCTCCCACACTCTCTTTATGTCCATATTTCCTTCCTTTGTTTAAAAAAATTAAATGCCATAAAATTTAGGAAAGGAACCTCATTTATTTCCAACACCACTTTGCTTTAATAAAATGTTTCTTGCAAATTTTTCTTTTGTTTTACATGCCCAAAATGGGTGGCATCCTTAACTCCTATTCCCTCCTCTTTGTTTTTAAATATAAAATTTCCTTTATAATTTTTAAGAGGCATAAATCTTTATTAAAACATATAGTTTTTTAATGCCTCTTAGGAAAAAAATATATTGTTATATATTGTACTATCTTTTATACCTCTAAAAGTAAGCAACTTGATATGCTACTTTGAAACCATCAAGAATGGGATGCATTTTAATTTAATCCCATTTAGGAAATATTATATTTTTTCCAATAGATTCTTCATACTTTTAATTTCAATATTTTTTTATATGACAAGATAATCACCTTTTAAAAGCCTTAAGTTGAATTCTTATATAAATATTTATCAAAAAATCCTTTTCACCTTAAAACTTGTCAAGATGTTCCTAATGAAATTAGGAAGTTTCCATCTAAGTCATTTTTCTTCGGCATTCACGAAACTTGATAATTTAAAATTCTAGTAAATTATCGATAAAAAAATAGAAAATTAATTTCTCATAAATTGTAAGTAATTTGACCATAAAGCCTTCACCAATATGGATGGAATACATTAAAAAATATACTAATACAAGGAATTTTTAATAGCCCTCATGAATTCCCATAAATAACTTTTCCATAAACTTTCCGTGGAGCTCTAAAAATTACGTTGCGAAAATTCTAACTTTACAATTTTTACCATATAAGAGGTTTTTTGACATGGAGATATTCCTGAAACAACCAAAATAAACCAAAACTGAGAAATAAGAGATTTTTTGGGTGATGTAAGATTTCATGGAATCAAATGCTCTTGCATCAAACATGCTAGGTAAAAATTTTGTGAGTAGTGGAACTACCCTTCTAGGTTGTAGAAAACCTACAACAAACTTTGTTCTATAGTAGGTTCATTGGATGCCTTCTTCCTTCACCTCTTCTAGTATCTTTCTAAGACATAGATCATCCTCCTCCACCAAGTTTATTCTTCACCCCTCTTTCCACTCCTAGACCCATGTCCACCACAAGCTGACGTCCTCCACCAAATGCTTCTCTTCTCAGTACTCCTCATCTGACCATTCTCCATTCTCCTCCTTTATGTGGGACTCAATCCACCATAGTCGAGCCTCCTCCATAATTTTTTTTGTGACCTCCTCTACATTCACCACTACATGTGTGTACAGTTCTCTTTTATTCTCTACCACAACATACTCTATCTTCTTATCCTCTACTTCACCTTACTTTACAACTACCCTCTTTGTACTTTGTTTCTTTGGACTCTCCATCACCTTCATGTCCTCCAAGAGACACTCAATTAATTCTACATTATCATTTTCTTCTTCCATTGCTACCGCAACATCTTCCTCATCAATTTTTGTTGTAACAAATTCTCCACCATGTCCTGCAAATTTATATCACCACCTTCAGTTGCAACTTCTTTCTTCACCTCTTTTATGGATTCCAAAAGACATGCATTTACAATTTCTCTTCTTCTTCTTCTTCCTTTGCACATATAGGTTTAACTGCACACAAACCCATATCCTCCTCTTCTCTTTTATTTTATATCTTTGCTCTACTCTCCCTTAAAAATTTTAGTGTCTTCTACATCCTATTCAAGTCAACTCTAAATATTCTTTCTCTCCTCACAAGAAAACAAATCCTAAATCTTTTTTGAAGGCAAAATTCATAGTCTTCTTTGGAATTTCATCAAACGATTCTACACACTCTTAATTTGTAACTTGGCATACTTATAGGAATAAAATAAATTCACAAAATATTAGTTATAGGTCCTCTTTTATACCTGCAACAAAAACCTCACACATAATCAACAATCTCTATAGCTTCAATGCCTTTGCAACTCTTATTTTTGTAAGACTCCTCACACACTTGCACCAAACCTCCCAAGCTCTTTAAATAATCCTCATTGTTTCACAGCTTCAACCCTAGGTCCTAGTGTAGACTACCTCATGTTTGGAAATCTATCTACACACTCAAGATATTTGACTCTAATAGCATTTGATGTAGAGACTATTGCTCACAACAAAAAAATGCACAACACAACTAAATCCAAAATATCCTCATTTTATTAATAACAAACTTACAAACCAATTACATAAAATAAAGTACAACAAAAACCTACAACAATATTACAAACATGACCTTTTGTAGCTATCTCCATTAATTTACAAGTAACCTCTCCCCTATTCATTTTCTTCCCAACTCCATGCAACTCTCTATCTTTAAAATTGCCTCATTTGCAGGTCTTTATTATTGATTAAAAATGACTAATTTTTATTGTTTTAACAACCTCCAAGTTTGGAATACTACCCCTTAATCTCCCACCTCTCTTCATTTCTAGATTTCCTTTCTTTCTTTTTAAATAAAAATTAAATTCTATAATTTTTTTGGAAAGGTACCTCATTTATTTCCAGTATCACTTTTCTTTAATAAAATATTTTTTACAAATATTTCTTTTGTTTTACATGAACAAAATGGGTAGCCTCCTTAAATCCTACACCCTCCTCTTTGTTTTTAAATCTACAATTTCCTTAATATTTTCTTAAGAGGCATAAATCCTCATTAAAAAGAGGGCTTCCAAAATAGTTTTTCAATGCCTCATAGAGGAAAAAATAAGCATTGTTATAAACTATAATCTCTTACCCTAAATAAAAGCAACTTGATTTGGCACTTTGAAACCACCAAGAATTTGATGCATTTTAATTTCATCTCATTTGGGAATGAAATTTTATTTCTTCCAATAGCCTCCATACTTTTAATTTCAATAATGTCCATATGAAAAGAAAATAAGCTTTTAAAAGCCTTAAGTTGTGCTAGCAGTATGAGAATGGAATTTTTGTATAAATATTTATATTGGTAATTTAATAGCTGGGTTGGGCCAACACCCATTGAATTATATCAAAAGAGAGAACAATGATTCCGTGAATACTACATCCCCAATTCTACTTGGAAAAAACGCTGCTGCCAGCACCCATACCTACAAATCCTATGACCGCCATATACCAATTGATACAAAAAAGTACCCTGCCTCTGAGCTGCATCTGCACTACACCCTATTACCTCCCCTTCCACCTCTTGCAGTGATGGTTTTTTTTTCCAATTCATCGCAGTTGAATAACCTTCACGGTATATGTGACTGATCTTAAAGTCATCTAGCTCCTCTATGATTTTCCTTATTTGCTTGATCCATCTGTTTAGTCTCCAATTAGGTGTGGAATTTTGCCTGATAGCATTCACTGTGATCATCGAGTCGCCTTCAAGGTGAATCTTCCTAGCTCCACATTCCATTCCGAGCTCCAATCCACGAAGTGCAACTCTAAACTCTGCCAAATTGTTTGTGGCAACACCAATATATTCTGCATGCTCTGCAAGGGTTGTATGGAACTCATCCCTAACCACACATCCTATACCGCTAGGGCCGGGATTCCCGCTTGCAACTCTGTCAAAATTTACCTTCACCTAGCCAACATCTGGGGTGCTCCAGCAAACTTCCTCATGCAATTTCTTTTTTTGAGTATAGTCATTGGTGCCTACCAAAGTAGGAACAATAAGTCTGGGGAATACCTTCGTCATTTTATCATCCCATATGGTGTATGCATTATTTTCTGTCGTTCTGATTTTCACAGTTGTATTGACCAATTCTATGATGGATGCTTCAATTTTGACCACTAATCTCTCCCTCAACAATGCCTGTCCCTTAAAAACCCTTCTGTTTCGTTCTTTCCAAATTTCCCATACAACCATAGATGGTATAACCTGCCAAAGGCACACAAATAGACTCTTCTGAGAACGTTTAGGCCACATACAAAACCAATCTTTTAGATTTCTTGGCATTGGTATTTGCAGATTGAGTTTTTGAAGGAAATATTTCTAGTAGCTTTCAGAGTATGGGCATGAAAGCAATAAATGATTAGCATCCTCGTTCTGATTCTTGCATAACGGACATCTCCCTGGGCCAATTATTCCAATTTTATTTAGTCTGTCTTAGGTGAGGATGCGGTTTTGTATAGCCAACCAAGAAAAGGCTCCAGCTCTAGGAGAGCAATATTTACCCCAAAGAATCTTTTTTGGCCACAATTGGTCTTCTGCCATTGCCTCTTGTGCTCTGTAACCTAATTTTACTTTGTAATCTCCATCCTTAGAAGCGCACGAACGAATCTCATCTCTTAGCCCAGTCCATATGATGCCTCTTTCTTCTAGGATCCTTGAGAGCTTCTCCTTTTGTTCTAAAGGGGCGTTGAAGTCATCAAGGGACTTCCATTCCCATTTTTGCTTACTGTTGGTGTTTGTCACATACCCATAGTCACAAAGTTTTTTCCCCCATCGTCTGGTTGACTCTTCCTCGATGATTTCAAGGCTCGGGAGGGAATAGAGAGTTGGATGCTCTTCCCACGAATCCACCCAAAACTGAGCGCTTTGCCCATTGTTGACTTCCCATGTTATATGCTGAGTGATGATCTTCCTGCATTCAACGATGAAGTTCCAAATTTCTGATCCATTCAGAGGGTCCAACGTATTAATTATTCTTATAGGCTCATATGAATCCAAGTACTTTCGCCTCAAAATTTGGACCCATCTTCGCTCCCCATTTCGAAAAATACTCCAGACCAATTTTGCACCCATGGCAAGATTCATGCTATGCAACTGTTTCACACCCACCCCTTTGGCTCCATAAGGCTTGCAGATCTTGTCCCATGACAGCAGAGGTATTTTGTGGTTATCTTCTGGACCATTCCAGAAAAATCTCCTCATGATTTGAATTAGTGTATCTTCCACTGCTCTTGGGATTTTCATGCATGTCATAGAATAGATAGGGATAGCTGCTAATACTATCTTCAGCATTAATAATCTACCCGCAGATGATAACCATTTCCCTTTCCAAAGTTCCATTTTCCTTTTGCAACTATTGATTAGGTTTTCCTAGTAACATTTCTTATTTATCCCCCCAAATAGTGGCATCCCAAGAAATTTCCCTGGTAGGCTTGTAATTCTAAGATCCAAGATTCTTGCAATATCCTTTTGTAGACTCGGTTGAACATTAAGGAAAAAAACTTCTGACTTTCTCCAGTTGATTGACTGTCCTGAAGCTTTACTATAATTGTTCAAAATGTTCCTGATGGTTCTAGCTTCTACTCTTGTGGCTTTTCCAAAGAGAATCATATCATCAGCAAACTGCTGATGAGTACCAGCCACCAATCCTGGGCAAATCTCAATTCC
The DNA here is from genome assembly GCA_007258455.2 of Sequoia sempervirens. NCBI lineage: Eukaryota > Viridiplantae > Streptophyta > Pinopsida > Cupressales > Cupressaceae > Sequoia > Sequoia sempervirens. The sequence goes on along the minus strand of VDFB02104198.1, from coordinate 3,845 downwards.
CTGCCATTGACCCACTGATCTACAATGCTGTATAGTTCTCCCCAACGCCTTTGCCATTATGATGAATAGGAAAGGGGATAATGGATCCCCTTCCCGAATTCCTCTAGAAGAGTCAAAGAAACCCTGGGCAACCCCATTGACTAGGATTGAAAATCTTGGAGTCATAATGCACCTGGAGATCCAATTGACCCACCCTTCCCCAAAGCCAAATCTCTGTAAGACTTTCAACAGAAATTGTCTATCCACTAGGTCGTACGCCTTCAGTATGTCTAGCTTGATTACCATATTCGGGCTTCGAGTCTCTCTAGAAGAGTGGATAGCCTCATGTGCAATAATAATCCCTTCGAATATCGATCTACCGGGGGAGAAACCACTCTGCTCATCAGATATGATTTTTTTTAGGACAGTTTTTAGACGGTTGGCTATGACCTTTGTGATAATTTTGTAAATTATGTTGCACAAAGCAATGGGCCTGAAATCTGCCATTGTTTGCACCTCCTTCTTCTTGGGGACAAGCGTAATGAATGTGTGATTGAAGGTACCCAACATCGTCATTCTCCTTCTGGATTCCTCGACAGCTCTATGTAGATCATCACTAATGATATCCCAAAATACATGATAGAATTTTGCGGGGAATCCATCTGGCCCAGGGGCCTTGTCTGCACCTATCTGGAAGGCTACCTTCTTAGTTTCTTCCAAACTGATGGTCTTAAAAAGCTCCCTGTTTTCTTCCTCATTAATTAGTGTCGGGATGTGATTTAGAAATTCTTCCCGTTCTCACTCATTATCTGTTGATGCCCGATTTAAAATTTCTTGAAAGTATTGCACCACTATCTGATTGACCTCCTCTAATGACTGTGAGCTTGTACCATCTTCCTTTGCTATTGCTGTGATATGATTTTTCCCCTTGTTAGCACTTGTTGTTCTGTGGAAATACTTTTTATTTCTGTCCCCCTCTTTAAGCCAGATTTCTCGTGATTTTTGTCGCCAGAACAATTCTTCCCTAGTCATAATCTCTGTGAGTTCTGATTTTAACCTTTGTTCCATTTCAAAATCTTCTTGACCCATCCCATGCTTAATTACTTTCTCATTAAGTTCGTTTAGTTCCTCCTCTACACGGGCTTTTTCCATAAAAATATTCTTGAAATTAGCCTGATTCTAATCTTGTAGCTTTCTTTTGGTGTGTAAAAGCTTTTGGCTAAACTTGTACATTCTTGATTTGTGACCAACTCCGACTTCATTCCACCAGATTTTAACTAAGCCATAAAGAGATGCGTCCCTAAGCCACATATTTTCAAATCTGAAAGGGGTTCTGCCTTTGGGATATTCTGCATTGATTACTAATTGTACTAGGAAGTGATCAGACCCAACATACGGTAGTATAGCTGCCTCAAAGGAATCCTGATTAGCATCCCAATTCCCATATATGAAAAACCGATCCAACTTTTCTGCTATACTGGTGAAATCCTTCCTCCTATTGGTCCAGGTGAATTTTCCATTTTTGGCTACTATTTCTCTTAGATTGTTATTATCCACAAATGCTTGAAAATCTTGTTGGATCCTTGATAAATTCTGCAAACCTCCTTGTTTTTCTAAATTGTCCAATGTTGCATTAAAGTCACCCCCAATTATAATAGTTGTACCATTCTGCATATCCAACCACTGCTTAATCTCGTGCCATAAAATTCTCTTAGCTAGAGTTGAAATCGGTCCATACACATTCATCACCTGTATCTCCTTATTTTGACTTAAAAGCTTACATTTAACTACCATCCAATGCTGACTTTTCCTTATCAGTGAACAGCTAACAGACAAAGGATTCCAAATTACACCAATTCCTCCTGAGGCTCCAATAGATTCAAAAAAGACTCCTTCCCATTGTCTCCAAACACTCAATCTTTTTTGAGCTTCCTCCCTTTCCCATTTAGTTTCCTGTACGTAATACAACATCTGCCTTACTTAGATCTATTTGGAACTTAATCAAGTGCCACCTGCTAGGGGCATTAATGCCCCTAGCATTCCAAGTTATGAGCCTCATTGCTCCTCGGGAAGGGCATATCCCTTCCCATTTCTTAGTTTCATCTGTCCCTTAGCATTTGCTGCCATCACCAGTTTAGCCTTGTTGGTTTTTGCCCCTCTTTTCTTCTTTGCTGCTACCAGAGGTCTTTTCAGCTGGGATTGTGTTTGTTCAATGCTTCGTTCTTCTAGAATATTAGCCTGTTCTTCTTCCATCCCATCATCCTGATCAGAATCAGATTCTTCAAATATCTCCTCAACCTCCACTCCCCCTTCATTGCTGATATTCTCCCCTACATCAATGGAATTTCCATTTTCACCTTTTGAGATGAGCAAAGCTTTAGCTTCAATAGGACTCCTTGAATGATCTAAATTATCCCTTATTGTTTCTACAACTTTTGGAGTGTTATTGCTCATCTCATTTTGAGAATCTTGTGTAACTGTTTCAGCTACAACATTATGAAGATCTGCTACTGGGGTTTCCTCAACATTTCCACCCATATTGTCTTTTGCCTCATTCTTCTCCTATGCAGCTGCTTTATCCTCTTGCCCCTCTTCTAAATTTCCTTCCCCCTCAAAATCCTTTACATTTTCCAGATCTGCCCTAGGGGATCCCTCAGCTTTCATTTTCAAACTGCATTCTTCCTCACTTATCTCCTGTGCATCTATATCTTACTTTTTTCCTACTTTTCCATCCTTTTCCAACCTCTGCACTCCAGTCATTGAGTCGTTATGCCCCTGAATGCCTATATTTCGGTCATTGTGTCGAGACTCCACAACCTTACCATTGAAATCCTTATCTAGCAGAACCGAACCCATGTGCCAGTTATCATCACTACCTTACTCTCTATTTCTTAATAACTCTCTGATTGATACATCCTCCATATTGTTTTCCTTTGCAGATGGTGAACCTTCTTGTTTGGTACTGCTAGAATCATCCAATTTTTCTTGCCCAACCCAGGCATATTTGTTTTCTCTACTAACGTGAATTGATCCAAAGTAGTCTGAGTTTCTGTGTTCTTTCGATTTGCAATTCGGGCATAACAGTAATTGATCTTCCCTTTCTACTTTGGCTGTTCTAAACCCTGTTGTTGTGCTTAATTCAATCTCCTATGGAAGCTTTTTTTGTGGCTTTAAACCTATGCAGAATCTAATATAGGCCCCTTGACTTCTATCCACCATTATTTCATCCATTGAAATGAGAGTGCCCAGCTTCTTCCCAATCTCTGTTAATATATTTTCTTCCCAATACTCAGCAGGGATCTCATACATTCTAACCCAGACTGGACCCTCCTTTACTTCATGCTTCCAAGGGTCAAAATTAGGGTACCAGTCAAAGATGTGTAGTGCTGTTCCATCCAGATAATGTGGTCTGCTACACAGTGCATCCTGTTTCTTTTCACTTGATGCAAATAAAACTAAGAAAAAATCATTAGCAAGGGGACAAAACTGGATCTGAATTCCCCAATTATTAAGACACCACTTCTCCACTGTTCCCTCAACTTTTATCATTCCCCCCTATTTCAAGAAGATCCCTCGCTCTTGTAGCCTTCTGATTTCGTTAGTCAACTTATTGGGATCAATAGATATACAGGTTTTTGGCATGGATGGGGTGGTATCATTACCTGGGTTTTTTGCTTGCCATCTCGATGCACCTACCTCCGGTATTACCTTCTTCTTTCCTTTTCCAAGATCCTCCGTTCCTCCTTGCTTCTCCAGTGTTGATGGCGAAGTAGACTTCTTCCGCCAGGATTCCGAGTTGATAGTAGTTTGCTTACTTTTATACCAGAACCCACCATTCCTTTGATTTTGAAATCCATGATTCCTAA
>VDFB02104196.1:0-20024 GCA_007258455.2 Sequoia sempervirens | reverse complement strand
ACAAAATAGCTCCAAAATTTCTGAGTTTTTTACTGAAGTCCTATTATGTCATTCCAAAGTTGAAAAAAAACTTTTGTGATCAGATATGCAATAGTTTGTGAGATATAGGTAAATATGTGTGAAACCCTAATTTTAAAAGATCTATTGTTTGACTAATAATTGTGCATCCAAATTTGAAAGATAAAAAACAGACCCCTATTAAAATTCAGAGGGATTTCTAGAAATGTAAACCTATATGAAAAATTGGATAATTTTCTCTCAAAATTATTTTTTCATGAAAAATAGAAAAAAAATTATACAAAATTCAAAAACCAGACCTTGAAAATCTGATTTTGAATGTGAAGCTGACATTGTCTCCTAATCTACAAAAAAAAATTTGTGAAAAATATATAGCCGTTTGAAAGTTATGGTCGAATCTGTGGAAACTAGGGCTTTATCCACAATGATGTCAAACCTGCAGCAAAAATCAAACAAAACCTGCAATAAAAGAATCCAACTCCAAGATTTCTCAAAATGTGTTAAAATATGTCGGGTTCACCAATGTAAATAGGGAAAAATTCAGATTTAAAATGTTGAAAACAATAAATTAACTAAACCCTATCAAGCACCATGAAGCACAAACTAGAATGAAAATGCAAATAAACAAAGGAAATGCAAACCAAATTTCAAACTAGACTTGATTGACCTCCATGGCTCTTCTCCACCTACATGAGAATGCAATATTTTGAAGGTTGATTGTTGGATGAATGTTGGTTGCTCAATTCAATAGCATAACATTGACATGGGGATGATAGATGAATGACAATAGATAGAAATGGATGAAAGACTCAAGAATGATTTTGACAGCATAAGGATACTTGAAGAATCAACCCCCTTAAATGGCTTATGAGAGAGTTTATTTATAGGAAATGTCCGATTTGGATTGACGGTTGAGATTCGATGTCAATAAGATGTCTAAATCAATGGCCAAAATTAAAAGTTGTAGTATGGACTACGGTTAGGTCAAAATTAGGGAAATGACAAGAAATGAATGTATTAAGATTGAATCAGCAATAATTCAATCAAGGGCTAAAATTAAAATGAGATGTCAAGAGATAAGATTTGATGTGGAAGATAAGATTGGCACGGACAAAGAGGTTGCTGGAGAAATTAAATAATAAAAATTATTTAATTTAGGTGACTAATGAATAATTAAATAATAAAGATATTATTTAATTATAGAGTAATGTGACAAAAAGAATCATTTTGAAATAAATAAATGATTTAATTCAAAATTCAAGAGAGTGGACCAAATTAAATAAAATAAAATTTATTTAATTTTATGAGAGAAGAGGCTAATGAATACCAAATAATTAAAAAATAAATATTTAATCATAGTGGATAAAAAATTAAATAAATAATAATTCTATTTAATTTTAGAAAGAAGGGGACTCCATCTTATGATGTAAATTAAATAAATAAAATTTTATTTAATTAATCAGGAGGAATAAAGATAGTAAAATGAATTCACTAAATAATGTACCATTTAATTAATAGAAGAATTATGACTTTAGAAAATAATTAAATAATTAAAAATTATTTAATTATTAAGAATGAAAGAGGCAATGTTGAATAATCTAAGAGTTGCAAGCCTAGGACAATTTTATGTGTCTACATTTTGCCCCTCTTTGAGATGATGTTCGAGATGATGAGCTTTGTGTCGAGTAACATCATTTCAAAGAAGCTAAGTTATGGATAGAGAAAAATGGATGATGATAGAAAAATAGGATGATGACGAAATAAGAATGGGATGATGATGCCCCCTCGAGAGGATAGGCGAGTTGGACAAACACGGGTATGCTCTCGAAATGAAATGATAAGGAGGGAGAAGATGAATGACACGTTATGCTACAAGAAAGTGAGCAACCATGATGTTTGATGTAACACTAGACAGGATGCACCAAGGTATAAGGACCAAGGTGATGATGTGTCTTGTGCCCCAGTGTAATACAACCTTGTCTAGATACAAGATATGAATATTAGCTGGAATAAGTCGGACTTGACGCAAATGCAAGATAAAAATGATAACACACACAAGCAAGCAAGCAAGCATGCACAAATGACACAAAAACAAACAAGGTATTCCCCCTGTCAAGTTGCAAACCAATGAGTAATTAATTGACTGATGATGATGACTAAAAGTGTTGTCATTGCGGGGAAAGACATATCCCTAGATCAACACAAGGATGATTGACTATTTGACTAGTTGACTTTGATTGATTGGTTTATGACAAGATTAAGATCAAGACCAAAGGATGTGATTGGATAATTTGACAAGATTGATTGACTTGATTGGTATGGACTAAGGATTGACTTGCATTTGGATTATTGCTTGGCATTTTATGATTTTTATTTTTTTTTGGATTTTGACATTTTATGATTTTTTTTGGCTTTTTGACATTTTATGATTTTTTTTGGGAATATTTTTGAAATATTTTGATTTTTTTTTTGGCTTTTGACATTTTACAGATTTTTTTGGATTTTTTGACATGTTTTGATTTTTTTGGCTTTTTTTTTTTTTTGAAATTTTTTGAGGTGTCAATGGATGAAAAATTGGGTAGCCTTTGTGCTAGATACCAATGACAAGGGGAAAACCAAGTCTAGGTGCAAGGGTGGGTGATAGGATAAGGGATAAAAGGCACATGATAAATGGATGGATGGAAAGGATGTATGCATCATAAAAGAGCAAGGATGTGATCTCCAAAGACTCTGTCGCATAGGAATGACATGCCCCATTCTAGGTACAAGACTTAGGATTTTTCATGACAAAGTTGATGACAATAGGATAATGATATGATTGGTTTAAATAGGATGAGGTATGTCAAGAGATACCCAAAAAACATGTGTCAACATTTTGACCCTATTTATTCATCAAGATCAAAAGAAGAAGGGTGGATAAGTGGACTCAATACGATAGGTATGTATGACAGCTAAGATGGTAGGTAGGATGGAAATGATATGACATGAAAATGATAGGTTGGATAGATAAGACATTGTGCCCCCAAGTGTAAGTGACATAGAAGATCAACCTACACATGACGCCTGTTTGCCAGGTTTTCATCATGGTACTTATCCAGGGTGCCTGTTTACCAAGTTTTCACTGTTGGATGAAGGAATTTCTCTTTACTTTATTTTATTTTTTTTTGACTTTTCGGATAGGGGAATATGGATAAGAGGGACTCAAGTGTCTAGTTCCATAAAAGGTGATAGTCCCACGAGGGATGGATGTCATTGCATGGACCATGTCAAATTCCATTATGCCCATAGATGTTGGTAAGGGATGACATGAAATTGAGATAGAGTAGGTATATGATGGATTATGATGTGTATTATGGAGGAAAATAATGGATTATGACGCGGATTATATAGGGAAGATGATAAGGATTATATGGGACTTATGGAAAAGATGAATGAGGAGGTTTAGCCAAAAGCATGGACCATAGGAATGTGGGGGAGATATGTAGGATAGTGGATGGGGGATGGAAAGATAGAGGTATGTGGGAATGGAATCATGACCAATGGTTGCACACATTTTGATAAACATTGAAGCTTTTGATGTGGATGGGGTGTAGGAAGCAATGGAGATGTTTGCTTAGGAGATGGTTGATGAAGGGCTTTAGGCACCCACATAGACTTAGTATTTTTATGACTTTTATTTGGCTTGTGGGTTTTAGGACTTTGATATTTTTGAATGGAATGTGCATTTTGGATGGGAGGGGATGGTTGGGATTTTTGTGACATGGATGCCTCATTTGACTTGATTTCTTTTTGCTTAGGTACCCAAACCATTTTGTTTTTAGACTTTTCTTTTGAAGGTATGGGCTTATATAGCTTTTTAGATGTACTTGGCTTTGACTTTTTGAAATTGTATTCTAAGGCATTAAGACCTTTATAATTTTTGACTTTATAAATAGAGGCATCCAAATTTTTATTTTTGAATCCCATGGAGTGGATGGATTGAGTGGAAGCTTTATGTTTACACAATGTGTGCATTTGTTGGTCATGACTAGGATATTTAGGGTATTTATGAATGATTGGAATATTAGGTGTTGAGAGTAATGGTGGTAAAGCGGATGGAGGAGTATTAGGAGTTGGAAGTAATGGTGGTAAATTGGATGGAGGAAGGTGTATGGTCACATGCTTGTGACATTTGTAGGATGATGGTGGTGGAATGGCAACATATGTCTTAGGTGTATGGTAGGATTTATGATGGAAGGAGGTGGACTTAGGAGACATGGGGGAAGTACCAACATCTTGAGATTGATGTCTTTGGGGTATGCAATGGACAATGGGACTAGGTGTAGGTGGAACACTAGACACAAGTTCCTTATTGGAAAGACCAAGTGGATATGATGGAGGACTTGCAATGGGGTCGATAGTGGATGATGGGGGATCATTAGGATCTTGATTAGCATTGTGTTCACTTAGATCCAAGGTATTTGTTTGATCTTCTATGTGTGCTTGGGAGGCACTTGTGTCATCAAGGGAAGTGGACGTTGATGGATCATGGATAGGACTACATGGAGATGAATTTGGAATATCTTGCTCATGGATGGGTATAGGATCAAGTTGCTCATGGATAGGCTCTTCATCATTATGGATATCATCTTGATCATAAAAAAGATATAGATTATGGACAAGTTGGATGACAATGATTTGATCTTGATTAGGACTAGGGCTTGATGTTTCCACATGCTTAGGATTAGGCTCTTGACATACATCTTGGGCTACTTGAATGGAAGTGCAAGGGGATGACTCTTGGAGAGACTTGACATTTTCTTGATGGTCAACAACATAGGAGCATGATAGAGGGTTACTTGGACTTATGAGGGTGGACTCTTGACTTGGCTCAAGGGGTTGTGGATGACATGGTTGACTTGAAGGACTTGGCATGATGTTTGAGGACTCTTTTGTATGTTCAAGTATATGAGTTGAATGACATGGCAACAATGGATTCCTTACTTGTAGCCCTTGGGTCACATCCTTTGTAGGTGGATTGGTGGATTTATGTAATGCCATCAATTTATGTTTTAAATATCTAAATGTAAGGCATTGATTTGATGAAGGATTAGATGATGGTGGGGGTAATGAATAGTTTGATGGGTTAGAAGGTGGAGAGGCCAATGGATTAGGACTAGGACATGGTGGATTATGGATAAGCATTTGATTGGATGGTGGTAAGGGAGCATGGACTAGATTGGTGTTCCCCTTGTCAAAGGTGGCATTAAGACTTAAAGGCTCTTGATGTTGTTGCCAAGGTGGACTTGGGATCCTATATTCTTGTTGTGATATGGGTGGACATGTTGATGTGGCATTGTCATAATAGATAGATGTGTTAGGTTGGCATGATGATGAAGGTGACACATAGGATTGGGGTTGAATGTCTTGCGGTTGGAATGGTGTTTGGACTTGTGATATGATTTGTTGTTGTGATGATAATGGAGGGGTTGAATAGGACAATGACTGTTGAAAGGTTGATTGATGTGGATAAGAGTTGTGATAGGTTGATGAAGGGGTAACATGATATGTGGATGGATGAGGTTGATATGATGATGTAAGTGACACATAGGGTTGATGTGAAATGTGTTGATGTGGTGATTGGACTTGATAATGTGCTTGTTGGACTTGACAGTTGGCCATGAGGTATTGGATTTGTGCTATGAGTTGTTGCATTTGTGGTGATTGGTTGGTTTGAAGTTTTTGGATAATGTTATGGGCGCTTTGAATGATTTGTTGGTCTAAAGGTGTTTGATTTGTTTGAGCTTCATGAAGCATGTGAATAAGCTCTAGTGCTATGTCTTCAAATGTTGTCATGGTGTAAAATGATGTTGATTGGATGAAAGAGATGATGATGTGGAATGACGAGATTGTATGATTTGGATGATGTGGAAAATTTTTATTGGAAGTTTGACTTGGGCAATATCAAACACAAGATTTTACATGTAAATGCATAAACACCCACACCAAACACAATGATAAATTTTTCTTTCAAGATTAAATGCTATGATTAATCAAACACTTGAATACACAACAACAAGCCCTATGACTAGTCAAGTGGGGTATGGCCAATTAGGTCTCAAGCTAGATTGCACAAGGTTGACTAAGGAAGAATTTTGAAAGAAAAATCTTGCCAATAAGTCGGGAGAAAGGGGTAACCCACCCTTCACCTTCACTTCCCAAAGGTATAAAGTTCTCTGGGGCTTAGCTTAGAGTGACAAGATTTCAACTCCCAAATGAGTGTGTCTTTAGATTCACACTCGATTGAGGTCGTCCTTTGGAGGGGTGTGTGCTCCAAGCAGGCCTCCTAAAAAGGGTATGACAAAAGCAAACCAAGTGAGGTGTTTTGGAGGACACACACACTTGATTCACACTCGCAGTGATTAATTTCCCTTAGAAATGAAATGTTTGTATGCAAACAATAGAAGCACTTGTTCTTTTTAACCCCAATTCAAATGTGTAGGAAGACAATGGTTAATTTTAGACCCAATTTTGATATGTGATTGAAGACAAAATTCGTTTTTAAAAGCCCAAATCCAAATGTGTGACAAATAGGATTAAGAAATGGAAGATGGAATATGTGCATCTGATTATTCGCTTTCCAATTTGTTGTGTATGAAGGATATTTCTACCACTAAAACTCCTTATGATCACCTACAAAATCAAAAGAAATAATATCATAATGCAGCCATGAAAAAAAATAAACTCATTAGAAAATTGCAATTTCAAATACATATTTTTAACATAGCTGAATTAGATTTGATTATTTGAAGACATTATTGATCTGAAAAATACAAAATTAAAGAAGAGACTGATATTATTTTTTGGAGAGATTTCCAGAAATGTAAAGAAGTCAGAAAAATTCCCTATTTTGCGCCCAATATTATTTTTTTATGAAAAATAATAAAAAAAAATTATAAAAAATACAAAATGGCTCCAAAAATTCTGAGTTTTTTACTGAAGTTGTATTTCGTTATTCCAAATCTTCAAAAACAATTTTGTGACTAGATCTGCAACCATTTGTGAGATATAGGTAAATATGTGTGAAACCCTAATTTTAAAAGATCTGTTATTTGACTAATAATTATGCATCTAAATTTGAAAGATAAAGAACAGAACCCTATTAAAATTTAGAGAGATTTCCAGAAATATAAAAATATCTGAAAAATTCGATAATTTTCTCTCAAAATATATTTTTCATGAAAAATAGAAAAAAAATTATACAAAATTCAAACCAGCCCCGAAAAATCTGATTTTTGGAATGGAAGCTTTAGACATTGTCTCCAATCTGAATTTTTTTTTTGTGAAAAAATATGAAGCCGTTTGAAAGTTATGGTTGAATCTTTGGAAACTAGGGTTTGTCCAAAAATGATGCCAAACCTGCAACAAAAAGCTAACAAAACCTGCAATAAAAAGATCCAACTCCAAGATTTCTCAAAATGTGTTAAAATATGTCAGGTTCACCAATGTAAATAGGGAAAAATTCAGATTTAATGTGTTGAAAACAACAAATTAACTAAACCCTATCAAGCACCATGAAGCACAAACTAGAATGAAAATGCAAATAAACAAAGGAAATGCAAACCAAATTTCAAACTAGACTTGATTGACCTCCATGGCTCTTCTCCACCTGCATAAGAAAGCAAGATTTTGAAGGATTGACTGTTGGAGGAATGTTGATTGCTCAATTCAGTAGCATAACATTGACATGGGGATGATAGATGAATGACAATAGATAGAAATAGATGAAAGACTGAAGAATGATTTTGACAGCATAAGGATACTTGAAGAATCAACCCCCCAATGGCTTATGAGAGAGTTTATTTATAGGAAATGTCTAATTTGGATTGACGGTTGAGATTGGATGTCAATAAGATGTCTTAATCAATGGCCAAAATTGAATGTTGTAGTATGGACTAGGGTTAGGTCAAAATTAGGGCAAATGATAAAGATGAAGGGTTGAGATTGAATTATGAGATAATTCAATCAAGGGCTATGATTAAATGAGATGTCAAGAGATAAGATTTGATGTGGAAGATAAGATTGGCACAGACAAAGAGGTTGCAAGAAATTAAATAATAAAAAATATTTAATTTAGGTGGTTTGAATAATTAAATAATTAAAATAATTATTTAATAGAGAATATGACAAAGTGAATCATTTTGAATTAAATAATGATTTAATTCAAAATTCAAGAGAGTGGACCAAATTAAATAAATAAAATTTATTTAATTTATGAGAGAAGAGGCTAATGAATAATTAAATAATTAAAATAATTATTTAATTATAGTGGATAGTGGATAAAAATTAAATAAATAAGAATTTATTTAATTTGAGAAAGAAGAGGACTTAATTAGTGATGTAATTAAATAAATAAAATTTATTTAATTAATCAAGGAGGAATAAAGATAAAAATGAATTAATTAAATAATTAAAATTATTTAATTAATAGAAAAATTATGACTTTAGACAATAATTAAATAATTAAAAATTATTTAATTATTAAGAATGAAAGGGGCAATGTTGAATAATCTAAGAGTTGCAAGCCTAGGACAATTTTATGTGTCTACAATGTATATTATAGATGTGATGGATTATGATGTTTATGTAATATGGATTATGCATGTGATGGTTAATTATGCTTACTCTTTATAGTTTATGAATGAATTGTATGATTATGTTTCCTAGATGGATACATATGATGGAATATGTTTATGTATGATTTATGGATGATGTTGATTAGGTGATGGATATTATTATGTATGATTTATATTATTTTTATGAATGCAATAGTAATATGGTAATATTATTTTATGATCATGTGATTTATGCTTTTTATATGAATATGATAATGATGTAATGATGGTATTTACTAGATGGATAGTGCCTTCATTATAATTTTGGATGCATGAGTGATTATGATATGTTTTAGATATTTTCATATTTATTTTATGGAAATGTATGATGGAATTTGTGTTATGATGTTATGGGTGTGTAATATATGTATTTATGATTCCATGGATTTATTTAAGGATGCAAAATGATTATGATTATGATGTAACATAATTGTGGGTGGATGTCAAATATGAAGGGTGAGCATGTATGTAATAAATGATGGTATTTTATTTTGGTTATGATATAAAATGAGATGAATGGGGATATAATGTGGGTAGATATATTAGGATAGGATGGAGATGGGTGATGGGGAAAATATATTGGATCCTTAGGGGGACTATAGATTAATCATAGTATAGGTTGACAGAATGAGTTAGGTTATTTAGTCAATTTGTGTATAAAAATGATGGATGTGCATGAGGGATAAAATAAATAGGGGGAATGGATGGGGTAGATTATGTTGATATGTGGAGATAAATCCTATATTTTGATACATAAAAGGAGATTATGCACCAAGGTATAAGAACCAAGGTGACAAGGTTACCTTTGTATGGGATTGACTATCAAACAAAAGGTTATCCTAGTACACATAAGGCATGATATAACCTTTGGGGTCATGTGAGGAGTGAAATTGAGGGTATCAGATGATCCTTATGCTCACAATTCCTTGGCATGGAATTGGAGGGTCTATGTAAAGAATAACCATCATATGTAAATATGTTCTTACACAAAAAAGGTTGAAATCAACCTTGGTGGGTCATATAAAGAACAACCAACAAAAATGAAACATATAAATAAATATTATGCCCCATTATATACCAATAAAAACACACAAAGATATAGAAATATCTAGGTGGCCTTAATTAGGTATAGCCATGGGCCAAAAAGATAAATCAAAACAAAAGAATGATTGGAAAATAAGTCATGCAACCATCATATCTTTTACCGAATTAGGATAGGTGATGGATTGGATTATTCTTGATATGGGAAGGACATATCCCTAAGGGAATGGATGTGATGTAGACAAGGATGGTGGATAATAGACATGTGGGCTATTTATTGTTCAAAATTTAGACCTATGTGTGATTTGTGATATGAAAAAATGTTTGATGTGTGGTTTTTCTTGTGTAAGTTTAAGTATATAAAACTCAGTTTAATAGAGGAAGCTTAGTTTGCTAAGATAAGATTAGTGTTATGAGCGTAAGATTAGTTTATTGGAATGCATAGCATATGAAACTTATGTGTGAAGGCCTATATAACTTGTGTTAGGTATGTAAAAGGATCCATTACATAAATAAGACTTGGGGTTTTTCCCTCATAATTCAACAAGGGATATGGTATGGCAGTGAGTGGATAGGATGAAGAAAATGGATAAGGGAATAGATGATAGAATTAAGTGACATAATACCAAGCTATTATAGGTTTGTGTAATGGGTTTGTATGGTATTTATTATGGATGAAGAATAAGTAAAAATGGTATATGGAGGGGGTGGATGGTATCTTGATAGATGGTGGGATGAGGCTACTACACATGACACTTGTAGGTAGGTTTCCATTAAGGTACTTATCTAAGACACCAACTAGGTGGTTTTCACAATTGGATGAATAATTTATCTTTAATTTTTAATTTTTTGTTTTTTTCTTAACTTTTTCAGATATCTTGAGGATCAAGCTTGACTTTTTTTGAGATGTATGATGTTCATGGGTTATTCCAATGGTTGAAATTCTAGTGTAGTAAGTTTTTTATTAGATAAACAAGGAAGGGCCCTGATCCCATGGTTACGATAGCAAAAAAAAAGGAACTAGAGAGAGGTGGGAAACAACACCACCAAAAAACCAAAAAACAACATCAGTATTAGCATGTAGGCCAACATTTAAAATAGTGACCATTGTCCAACCAGTACTAATAAAAAATAGTAAGCTATTACCAATATACTTAGTTCTATGTGAGCCATTAATTAAATCGACAAGGTCCTAGGTGGTATTCCACCATAACATAGAGATCAAATAACAATAGTTTGAGATGTTAAAACAGTAGGACAAAAAATTCATAAAAAAACAAGGTAGTAGCAACAATCCATTAATTGGCTTTCTTCAACAGGTCCCCATACTCTCCTGTAAGAGCAATATATTCACACTATAGACACGTAAAATATACTGATTGACATTGTGCATCTGATCTTGACTTACTAACATCGTTTTTTCCTGAATCATCCCTCAGTCTAACCATTTAATCAAATATCCTTATCTGATTAAACTCATCAACTTTCATTCCTTAATTAAATAAATCATTTTGTCTAATTAAGTCACTCTCTCTTGTTAATTAAATCAATCCATCTGATTTAATTATCCCTATTTAATTAAATAATCAATTTATTTGATTAAATCTCTAAAGTCTATCCATTAAATTAAATAAATTAAAACCTTATTTGATTTAATCTAACACCATCTCTTTTAATTAAATAAATCAAATTCCTTATTTAATTAATCTCTTATCATATTTCTCTCTTATTTGATTTAAATAAATCCATAAATTTGAGTCAAATAGGTCACATCATCTAACCTCTCTCATTAAATTAATTAACCCTTGATTAATTTAATCTCATCTCATGTCCCATCCTCTAGATAATGCAAGTTGCACATGAAAATAGATTTAATTCATTTATTAAATCTCTATTTTCCTCACAACGCATCTTTTGGAATATTCTCTCAATTTGAATTCAAAAATTCCAAGTCAACATGTAAATCCAACAAGGCAATAAATTCATCATACATGTCCTTTGCCTTGAGCCAAGTGGCATTTATTGCATTTTCCCTTCCCTCTTGCATGTCATTTCAACAAATTTGAAATTCAAAATTATGAATTGGCACAAACCCCAAATCTTGCACATCCCTCATCCATTCATAGCTTGACAAGTGGCATCATATCATTGGATGAATGCTAGTCCCACATTGCTCAAATTTGGACATTCATCCATCTTGGAATTCTGTAGATAAAGAGATCATATCCTCACTTCATCATCCACAATTTAGGAAAAGTTACCATGCTCAAATATCTCTTGAATCTCATCCATTATCATTGAGTCATAGCTAGGTTTTTTGCAGATTTTGTCTTGGAGTTCTCATTCTTCATCAACAAAGTGGATCAATCATCTTCAACACATCAAGCTTGCATCATAGGAATTGGGAAAGGGCCAATTTTCACATCAAATTGGCACCAATTCCCCCATGGGATCATGAGTTTGCACATCTAATTAGGATTTAATCTTTGTTTTATCATTTTCATTGCGTTCTTTGTTATTTTCTTTCCTAGTTTGAGGTTGTAAATGAATTTAATGGGGAATTCTTGTTTTGGCTTGCAATCTCTTGTCTAACTTGTTTATTCTTGTTGTTTTGAAGGTACCAAGGTAGGGGGTTTGCACATTTGGCGCTAGAAGGAGGGCTTGAAATCATTCTTTCTCATCTTTTCTTAAAATTTCTGTATTTTCACTCACACACAGAAAATTCCAACGTTGGGAGCTCAACGTCGCTATTTTGGCACTGCTGAATTCTCAGTGTCGCTATATGGCACCACTTAAAATTAAAACTGCGATGCTAGACTCATCCCACCAAAATATTTGAATTTTAAACTCCGCCGCTGGACTCGTTGACTTGCAGGAATTTCCAAAATTTTAGAAAATTGCAACGCTAGAAGGAAACTGCGATGCGGGGCAAAAATTGTGATGCAGTTGAGCTCTTTGTCCCGACATAGAGCGACGCTGACTGGTAAGCGGTGCTATGAGGGCACTGCTCAGAAATAAAATTGTGACATAGTTATGAGTTGAGATGCTGGGAGATAGTAAAAAAGGAAAATTTAATTTTAGCACGTGTTTTTTATTTATGATTAATGTGTTTTCTATTTTCTGCTTTTTAATTTCTGTACTTTCTAGAATCTGACTGGTTTTTCTTCATTGTAGCTTGGAAACCAAAATTGAAGAAAGGAGAAGCATGAGAGGGATGTTCGTTAAATCAAAGTGTTTTTAAACACTATAGTGTTTGCTTAACACTTTTGCACGAAATTGTTATCTTTTTCTTCCTTAAGGCACTAGTTTTCATTTGGGTTTTAAAAAGAACCTTTCCATTTCTTGCAAAAAGGCTAAAATGAACTTTAGGATCACAAATTATTAGATTTTGTTTATTGGATTAACAATTGAACAAAGTGTCTATCATTTGTCTTTTGGTGCTCTAAAACAAACTCACATTTTGCTTTGTGGATTTAAAAAGAACAAGTGTAACTTTGTTTTTCATGAGGGCTTACTTAAACTAAAGCTATTGAAAGAGGAAGTATGCGCTTCTCTCGCGCTTTATAGCTATCTTGAGAATCAAAAGGCCTTTTTCATGACTTTAGGGTGAGACAAAGCAATCACCTCCACACTTCGATTTGGGTTTAAAATTGAACATTTTGTGCGAGTGTGAGTGGGGAAATTGTTGTGTATATTCTCTCTCTTTGTTGCCAACAAGGATTGATCGAGTTACGAATATTTTCCTTCATTCACTTTTGTTTATCCTAGAGGGCTTGCCTTGGGGAAAAATTACTCACCCAAGGGAACGACTCAACTGGTAACACTCTAAAGCCAAGAGTATTTCCAACCGGGATATAAATGTGGATATTGGAAGAAACACCAATATCACGCTGTTGATTCTGACAAGATGGATCTGAAAGGGGACTCTTGTCGTATGGGTCAATCTCCACAAACGGAAAGTCCTTACTAAAACCCATGTGCTATAATTTTCCAAAATCCTTTAAACTATTTGTTGGTGCAAGAACGGTCGTTCTCAAGCCACCCCAAACTTTTACGGTCTTCTAGTAGAAATGGAAAACATGCCATGGTAGTTTCATGGGTGTTGATGCTTGGCTGCCCCATATAAGTGAGTGTCGTGGAGGGGAGCCAATGGGGTCAAGCATCTAACCATTCACTAGAGATAAGTGTAGCTAGACTTTTCCAAGTGGGAATCCAACAAATATTGTCTTACACATCCATAGGATTGTACTTGTTCTTGGGTTACCAAATGCATTGCTTGATCGAAAACACCATGGAAGAAAACACTTGAACCTCATCCAAATTTCAAACCCTTTTGAAGACAAATACAATTGAATCAATCCATATGTTATTGCTTTCCCTTGGGATTCACATCCTTAGAGGTTTCTAAACATTGGATTATATCTCGATTTGTCTCCTTAAGTAAACAATAGGAAAACCCTTGCCTTAGGTTCATTGAATTTCCACATAACATATCTTCTGGGGTTTGAGGAAATTAAGAGATTGGACATCTTAGTTTGAAAATCTAATCGAAGAAAGTTTTTTTGGTAAAATAAATACATTAAGCAAAGCTAAGCAAAATGAACTTTCATATGTGTTGAAGACTCACAACCCCAAAAACAAAAAAATCATTGGTTGGAAATCCAAAAATGAATATTCAAATGAAATCATTTCTTGGTCACAAAGCTCTTTAGGAAGCATTTGCATGCTCTTCAATACCTAGGTCTAGGCAAACAAAGTGTTTTTTTTAGGTTCATCTTAGGATCAAAACATATCAAAATCTTTTTCATCCATCCTCCAAAACATCAAAACAAACATCATCTCACAAATCACCTTTTGAAAAATCTTGAAATCATCCTTAAATGCTAGGATTTTTGGCAAAATCAAAATCATCAAAATCATTGAGACTAAATCCTTGAAAACATTATCAAAAACACCTTTGGCTAGGTATGTGTAGATGCATCCTTTTGCATATGCTTAGTCAAAGTCATCAAAATCATCTTGTTTAGATTAGTATATGTAGATGAATCCTTCTTGATATACTTAGTGAAACAATCATCTTGTTTGAATAGGTGTGGGTAGATGCATCCTTCTCCTCGCACATATTCAAATCATCATCCATTGAACAAAGTTATCCCTTAGATCATCATCCAACATCTTAGGGTCTTTTTGTTCAAAATCAAAATCAAGGACAAAATCCCAAAACAAATCAAAATCAAAATTCACAAGTCCTAAAAGCCTAGTATCTCATTCAAGATTAATCAAAATGCAAAAAAAATTGTATCATCCATCCCTAACATCATCATCATATCATCACCTTTGATCGTCAAGGCATAAGATAATGATCGATCCAAAGAATCAAGAGATTCATCTCCCATATTCTCGAAGATTGATCCTTGTTTTATGGTTCTAACTAGATCTCAATACAAGAAGAGTATGGATGCCAACAAAGAAACACCTGCTTCAAGTGATCTTAGCCAAACAAATGCAAAAATGAATCCCGCCGAATCAAGTAATCCGTTGACCCTCTCATCATCGCAAAATCCGCAAGAAGAAAACCAAGGAGAGGACCTTACTTTTGGAATGTCTCACGGGGAAATGATTGAAATGCTCCAAAATCTGAACAACCATAGAATCATCAACATCATGATGAGACTTAACCCTTCATTATACATGCTTGAGCTAGCGAAACAAGGGCCAAGTTACCTTCGGATTTTGATGTGAGTACCATAGTAGAGGCATCTTTTCCACCAATTTCATCCACCATTCCCATCTCATCTACACCCCCATCTCAAAACATCATGCAAAACATTCCGCAAATCACAACATCGTTTGCTCCAACCCAACCCAATGTTAATAAGGGAAGTACATTTCTCAATGCAATTCAAACACAACCCCTTGTTAATAATCAAAATTTTGATGCAAACACCACCCTGGAACAAAGCATACCCCAAAACCCATTACACAAAAAATGTTCCTCTCACATTCCATCATGATCCATCATCATCATTTTTTCATGCAACACCTCAAACACCTCTCACAAATTCACAAGAAGAGGGAGATATGTTCGGACCAGGGGGAATATTCGACAACACAACATTCTCGCAACAACTCACACCCCTTACATTTCCACCTCTCCCACCATTTCCATTATCATCCGCACCACTCCTTGGTTTAGGGCTTCCTCCCCTACCAAGTATCAAGCAAACCTATATCCCAACCATCAATCAAGGCATTACACCAAACACTCAAAATTTGTCGTTGATATCGCAACAACAAATGATGAATGCACAAGAAATTACAACACCATCAAACACCCTTCTAACATTACAAAGCATAGGACCAACCACCACACCAATACCACCATCCACCACTCAAAATATCAACATGACATTATCACTCACCACAAACACCATTCCAAATCCACCACCACATCAAGCCAATATGACACGACATTGCAAGTTGCTTTCCAAAAAGGATACCAACAAGTTCAGAAACAAAAAGCCAAACAACAAGCTACTCAAGCTGCACAGGTTGCCCAAGTAGCCCAAGCCGCATTACAAGCACAACAAGCCCAAGCGTTATTGCAACAACAACAACAACAAGCCGGATAAGCATTGCAAGCACAAATGGCTGCTCAAGCACAACTTTTATTCCAACAACAAGCAGCACAAGCGCAAGCTCAATACCAGACACAACAAGCCCAATATCAAGCACAACTCAATGCACAAAGACAAGTAGCACAATTGTAGGCATATCAACAAGAATTAAAGCAATACCAAGAGCAACAAGAAGCAGCAGAATTGGCAGCCCAACAACAAGCATTGTTGGAACAAGAACAAGTGCAACAACAAGCGTTGTTCATACAAAAGTAGGTGGAAGCCTACCTCACTCGCCAAAACATATAGATACCATCAAACAATGCACCGACCAACCCACCCATCCAACCCATGACTAAAACACCCAAAAACACTTTCATCCCACCCCCTGATCCCCAAAATGATGTGATGACACAACTCAAGTTGCTCTCGCAACAAGTGCTCGACCTTCAATTAGGGTGAACAACCAAAACACCAAGTAACTTGTGTCCCTATCCATTTGATAGGAGCTTAATAATGAAACCATTCCCCAAGGGATTTGAAATCCCCAAATTTGACAAATATCGAGGGATGGGAAACCCTGAAGATCACATTAGGGAATTCTAGGTTCATTGCATGGAGGTCGCATATGACGATACTTATCTAATGCGGCTATTTCTAGCTTGGCAGGCCACGATATAGAATGGTTCTCTCGCTTACCTTCAGGCATTAGAACATTTCAAGAAATTAGGGACGCATTCATTAAAAATTATGCATGCAACATTGCAATGGATGTTAGTCTCGAAGAATTCTCAGCTCTAAAACAAGGAAAGGGTGAATCATTCACCTCATTCCTACAACGATGGTTATCCAAGGCCAATCAGAGCAAGTGGACCATGCCAGAAGAACAACAAGTTTGCACCATCATAGCCAACCTTGAAGGTCACTTGGCATTTCATCTCAAGGTTCAGGGCATCACCGCATATGATCAATTGATCTCCAAGGCGCTTAGCATCGAAAGAGCGCTTATGATTCAACCTACAGAATCAACATCATACCATGAACAACAAAACAACCACCCATCATCTAATTACAATGATAAACCTTGTACATGGGCAAGGAACAAAAACGTTACTAATGATGGTGTCCTTGATGCCAAGATGGTCATTAGTGCCCCTCGCAAACATACACCCATACCACAAATCCAAATTCAACACGAAAACCACGATCACACGACACACCAACCCAACAATAATCCAACCATTAATAATCTCAATGACCAAAGGGGACCACCTCAACACAAAATTTATCCCAAATGAAAATACACCATTTTGGGGGAACCACTTGAGGACATAATGAAAAAGTTGATCGATGAAAAACTCATCAAGCTTTCTACATTTGAGAATTACCAAGAACCCGATGTCAAACCTCCTTGGTATAATGAGAATCAACTTTGTGAATTTCATAAAATCACAGGCCATACCACAAACAGTTGCATGAGACTCAAAAACATCATCCAAGATCTCATCGATAAGAAAATCATAAACGTAGAACAACCTATAGGAAATCAGGATCTTAAAATATACACGAATTCGATGCCAAATCATGGCAACAAAGGGAATAAAAATGATAAAGGGAAGGGCAATGTAAATCATGTGTATGAAATAGTCGTTTCCTCCCTAAATTAATATTGCATGGTCATCACCATCAAGGGCGCCCATTCCGAAGATTGTGGAGTCACCATAAGAGGCGAAAAAGTCACTATCGCAGGATCATTGCAACCAAATAGAGTCCCTTCATCTAGATCTGTTCCGCATGGCTACAATGTTGTAGATCAAATTAAGAGAATGATAGAACACATCTCCATCATGGAGTTGTTAAAAATATCATCAGCTCATAAAAATATCCTTGAGGAAGCATTAGCCTCATCCACTGTCCCCACAGATCTTGATGTGGAGCAATTCCAAGCTATGGTCGGAAATATCATAACACCTAATCTCCTTACATTTTCTAACCAAGATTTCCCCGCCCAACCATCTCACAATCGTGCACTTCACTTGGAAGCCATTGTACACAAGAGAAAAATCAAAAGGGTCTTGGTGGATGGAGGTACGGGCTTGAACATATGTCCCCTAAGCCTCATCAAGCAGTTGAAAATATTAGAAGATTCCATCGACAAAGGAAAGGGCATCATGATAAGAGCATATGATGACCAAGAAAGAGTGTCTCAAGGCATGATTAAACTCCCTATTCAAGTAGGGCTGACTCTCATGGAAACCACTTGTCATGTCTTGGACCTGGACTTGCTGTATAATAGCCTCCTGGGATGCCCATGGATCCATGCGATGAAATCCATAGCATCAACCTTCCACCAATGTGTGAAATTTACACATAATGGAAAAGAGGTTACTATCCATGGAGATCTTGAACCTTTCTCATATTGCAAGAATATTGAAGCAAAGTATTACAAAATCCCCCAAGTGCCAAAAAATGATGAGGGCCCATCCACACCATACATCGACCCCGCCACTCTCGCGTCCACTTCTGCGATAGAGACACCTGCCACTCCCACCATCCCCACCATCTCTGACATCAAGCTCATCATCTAGGATGGTTGTGGAAGCTACAAGCTCCCTAACAATGCTTTTGTGATAGGAGAGTTACCACAATCTCCTAGATCACGGGGACATCCATAAGAAAACCAAGCTTCCACATCACAAACGTTTCCTGAAGACTATCCCGAATTCACAAGATGGGGAGACCTTGGCTAGGAGTTTATTGAAGAAGATCCATCTCACATGTTATATCAAGATGAAAGACCGACACCTGAATTACCAATGGATGAGACAAGCAAGGGCCTACAAATGATGCTCATAATGGGATACATCAGAAATCAAAGATTTGGACAAAATGACAATGGGCTCATAATACCTATCATGCCAGAGACGCGACCCATAACAAATCTTGGCCTTGGATGTACCCCTCCGAGTATAACCATACGTGGCCGAAGTCCTCTGGTTAGAACGGTTAATATTTCTCCTAAGCCAATACTAGCAGAAGTACGCTCACCAATATCCATAGGTAGAGACATACATAAATTTATAACTAAGGCCTATATTAGTAGCGATGATGAGGATACCATGACCAATCTACCTAGGTTATTTGAGGACACCACCCTGTGTATAATTAGCACCCTCTCCTTTGAAACAGACCATCAAAATCATGAGATCCGTTTAGTATACCCCCAACTGATCAACTATGACCAACGTGGACCACAAGTTCTTGATACATTCAAAAATGATGAGGCACTCTCAAAATTCATGGGATTGCGGGACAAGATTCCAGATGGGGATCACAAAGCAGGGTTCATAATGGAGTTGGAAAAACATGCCTATTATGGGGAAACAATTGAATCCTTCTATAGCAAAAGTGAGAAACTAAGAATCATATCCAAGTCCTTAAGTGAAAACCACACTGTGGCACTTTCTGACAAGAAAAAAGTTAAAAGAAAGGACATATCCAATGGTGAAAACCTCTTTGAGGTGCTCGAGGATGAAGGATTCAATCTTCCTTTAAGAGCTATCCATTAGGAAAGGTCAGTAGTTTTGGCCAAAAAATGCAATCCAGTCAACCTAGGAACAGAGGAGGCCCTGTATATCACATTCTATGCGGAATCACTATTATCAGAAGAGCAAGAACTCCTAGCAGTATTCCT